>AWUE01018721.1:0-40867 GCA_001974825.2 Corchorus olitorius | reverse complement strand
CCTGCCCAGGACCTGGTCTGTTGAAAGACGGAAGAAAAATCAGAACAACTCCTGCCCAGGACTTGACAACTCCTGCCCACGACTTGGTCTGTTGAAAAACGGAAGAAAATTCAGAACAAGTCCTGTCCAGGACTTGGACAAGTCCTGTCCAGGACTTGGACAACTCCTGCCTAGGACTTGTTGCGGAAAAAAACCTTATTTTTAAGTTTATTTTGTTATTTCAATTTCCTAGTAGAATAAGGAGTAGGATCTTTCCTTGCTCCTTCCTTTACCCATATAGCTTTAGGATTTAGGGTATTGTGTCCCCCCTACTACTATAAAAGGGGTCCAATATCTCTTGTAAACACAAGTTGAGTTGATTAATAAAATTGAGGTTTTTACCCAAATTGATTATTATAGCTTCTAGACAAACTCTATTTTACAAAAAATGTCTAACGTAGCGACACTTCGCAAAAACAGTCACATCTTGCTCAATCGTTTACCAATCATACGAAACCACTTCCATTTGAAAGACAATTCACTATACTAAAATTTATTCCAAGGAACCATCCTCAAATTCCTCCATCATAATCAAATTTCAGGTTGATTCCAAAATATTTTAAAAGTGTCCTGTTTTTAGGTGAAAACTGTGCAGCTATAGAAACGACCCTTATTCTCTATCTTAGACCTAAAATCTCAACTTGATTCCTTCCACAAAGTTGTAGAGGACTCAAAACCCTACAAATTGGGCACAAGAATGACTTAATTTGGATTTATGAAGGCTACGATATGCCCCTCGAAAAAGGCTGCAAAAATGCACCAATACAAAATGGTTTTGCCATTTTCAGATTTGCGAAGCTTGGGGAAAATGAGCATAAATCAATCTATACTCAACCAAATCAGGCGAAACCAAAACCAAATGAAAGCTAATTCATTGAGCTAAAATTGATTCCAAATAATCCACATCAAATTCGCACCATAACCATTTCAAATTTAACCTCAAAGTCAGTTTTCCAAGTTTGGACCTCAATTCAGTGACATTAACTTCCGAGTCTCATAACTCCCAATCCAAGCAAAATTAGCAAAAACAGCATTTCACAAAGTTTGTTCCAAATTCAATTTTCTATAACACTGCCATATTTCATAATTTTTCGATATCGTTTTCTACTACAAAGAACATCAAAACAGAACGTGCGAATAAGTTCTCAAACAAGACTTTTACCAAACATTTTAGCCCTTAAACTCCCCAATCAAACCAAGTCTATTTTACCTCAAAATTTCCAGATTATTGCTTCCTCATAAACTCATTTCAAAGCTTAATTTACCTAATAATATTTTCAGGAAATTAATATAGCATTTAAACCATAAGTGAACCTCAATTAGCTTAGTTACCAATGTTCAAAGCAAACAATTCAATCACACACCATACCAATCTATTTTACCCTAGTACTATTAAATACAACTTGAAAAACCCTATACCATAGTTCAAAACTTACCATCATTAAATTCCAAGAATGAACTCTTGAAGCCTTAACTCATCCACAATACTTCCATTCATGCATCCTTCAAATAAACCAAAGATTAGTTTGATAAAGTCATAAAAACATGAATTCACTAACTCTTTATGAAAGAATTTACTTACACCCTTTCAAGCTCCAAAACCCATCAATCTCTTAAGACTTTAACATGTAAGATCCTCCAATTCCTTCACCATCATCTTAAATTGGCATAGGGGTATGAAAGCCTAAGTAGTAAGGATGAATAAAGTGTATTTGCATTCAAGGTTTAGATTCAAATGGGTGGAGAAAGAATAGAGAGAGAAAGCTTGATGTTGTTATTAATGGAGGAAGGAATCGAACGAGAAGGAGAAAGAGAAGAGAAGATGATAGAATGAGGAATGGGGTGGTGACCGGGTAGTGGGGTTGCCACTCCACATATTATCAATTTTTTTTGTCTTAGGTATAATTATCAACATAACCCTTGATCCTTAATCTCCTTTCAATTTAGTCCCTTTCCTTTTCCTTTAGTCCTTAAGTATTGATAAATTAGTCCAATTATTTCATAATTTCCCAAGTCTCTAGTTTTCCTAATAATATTCCCATATTCAATTATCCATAAATGATTTCATTTCTTCATGAAAACCCCAAAATATCTTTTTAGCATGTAAATCCTCTAAATTGTATCTCTCAATTCAACCCTTTTTTTTCCCAAATTGCTAAGTACTTTCAAATTGTTTCAATTAGGCTCATATTATAACAATTAATCCATTTGTAATTTCCCGACTTAATCTGATATACTCTAGCAAACAAAGTTCATGAACGTGATATTCGATTCAATTTCTCTTGGTCACCATCGTCCCTTATTAATGCAAATTTGTTTCTAGCATAAAAACTTGTTTATTTCATAAAATATTTCTAATCCATATATTAGATTCCTCTTGCCAGAAGCCACTGATACATCAAATGCCACTAATTTACTCATAGTGTCACACCAACTACAGTGAAAGAGTTAAAAAGCTTCCTCGGCAGGTTGTCTTACATCAGGAGGTTCATTCCTGGGCTCGCGGCAAACACTGCCGCTTTTGCCTCGTTGCTAAAGAAAGATAAACCTTTCGTTTGGACGGATCCCCACGAAGAGGCATTCCAGCACCTTAAGAAGCAGCTCATGACTCTGCCAACGGTGCAAGCTCCTATTCCGAGAAAACCGCTGCGGCTATATCTTGCTATGACAGACACGGCAATAGGGGGGTTACTGGCCCAGCTGAATGATAGAGAGGAAGAATGTCCGGTGTACTACATCAGCCGAGCCCTGCAGGATGTCCAAAGGAGATATCCCAAAGTGGAGAGAATGTGTCTAGCATTAATTTATGCCTCCCAAAAGTTGCGGCCTTACTTTTTGGCCCACGAAGTACACCTCATGACTAAGTCAAACCCGATTCGCTATCTTCTCACAAAGCCCATGCTGACGGGAAGACTAGCTAATTGGCTGCTGTAGCTATCGCAATACACCATCATCTGCCATAATCCCTCTGCGGTAAAAGGGCAAGCAGTGGCAGACCTCCTTGCACAATTCCCAGGTGATGACGACTTCAGCGTAACTGATGAAGTACCTGGTGCGGCAGGACAAGTGGCCACCGCAGAATTGGAGGAAGTGTACACGATGTACTTTGATGGGTCAGCCACCGCAGAAGGGGGAGGTGCAGGTATCATGATATTGGACAAGAAGGCTCAATCAACTACTTTGTCCTATAGACTTGATTTTCCATGTTCCAACAATGTTGCCGAGTACGAAGCCTACATCATTGGCCTCCTTGCAGCAAAAGAGAAAGGGGTCAAGCATGTAAGAGTTGCAGGAGATTCGAACTTGGTGATTAGCTAGGTCCTAGGTGAATTTGCGCTGAAAGAACCAAATTTGGCACCCTACAGGGCTATGGCACAAGAACTGGAAAAGTCATTTGCAAGCTTTGAGATTCGCCATGTCCAGAGAGGCGAGAACAGATATGCGGACTCCTTGGCCACCTTAGGGTCAAGATTCTCGTTTCCTGGAGATGCCGCAGAATTCAAAGTAATTAAGAGGAGTGCCCCTGTTACAACTTTGCAAGAACCAAAGACCTCCAACAAAAGTGAAGATTGGAGGGCTCAAATCTTAGAGGCCCTACTTTCTATTGACCCTCCTTCTATCAGGGAAGTCAAAGATTATGCATTGGTCAAAGGAGAATTGTACCTCAGGATGCCAGGCGGAGTTCTTGCCAGATGTGTGCACAAGGACGAGGCATCCGCAATATTAGAAGATGTGCATGCGAAAGTTTGCGGGACAGCCCTCGAGATCAGTTTGTACAGAAGATTACAAAGGAGGAATCTTCCGCATTGCAGCAGAGTTGTGATAAGTGCAGCCCACTCTTTGAAACCCCGAGGTGTATGGCAATAGATGTCACGGAAGATTAGCGGCAACCCCTTTTGGATTACTTAATTGAGGGATCACTGCCGGAAGACCCTAAGAAAATGTACGCCCTCAGAAGGTTCGCAAAGAGGTTTTTTGTAGATGGTGGAATATTGTTCAGAAAAGGCTTTAATGGGGAACCATTAAGGTGTCTTTCCGCGGTGGAAGCCAGCGCTGTTATGGCAGATATACACTCTGGAGACTGCGGAGAACACCAAGGAAGAAAGAAATTGTACCAGCAGTTGGTGGACTGTGGCTATTACTGGCCGCAGATGAAAAGAGATTCAAAAGAGCACGTGAAGAAATGCAGCACTTGTCAAATGCACGGAGGAATTATCCACATTCACCCTTCGGCACTACAAGACATTAGAACACCTTGGCCCTTCCATACCTGGGGGCTTGATCTGATTGGGCAAATTCACCCACCGTCGGATGGGAAGAATTGGATCCTTGTTGCCACAGAGTATTTTACAAAATGGGTAGAAGCAATGCCTCTCTGCAAGGCAACTGGAGACGCCATATCAAAATTCATCAAAGAATTCATTGTTTGCCGGTTTGGCATTCCTTACAAAATAGTGACAGATAACGACACTCCATTCGTCAATCAAAAGGTGAAAAAGTTCTTGAAAGCATACAAGGTCAAGCACAGGACGTCAACAACTTATTACCCCCAAGGGAACGGGCAAGCCGATGCAACTAACAAAGTGTTGCTCAAGATCCTCAGCAAGATGGTGTATGAGTATGAAGGCGGTTGGAGTGAGCACCTCACAGATGCATTATGGGCCTACTGTGTGGCGCCACGATCCTCTACAGGCTTCTCGCCATATTCCCTGGTCTACGGCAGTGAGGCAATCCTACCTGCAGAACTCGTGGTATCAACTGCCAGAATCTGGGCTTCCACTGAGCTTGATAGTTCGATGGCCATGTGTGGGCGAAAAAGAATGCTAGATTTAGAGGGTATAGATGAAGCCAGAAATACGACAGCAGAGAACATGAGGAGGTACCAGCAAACCATGGCCAAGACATACGGCAGAAGGGTCAAACCGAGGGTGTTTTCACAAGGACAATTGGTTCTTAAAGCCGCAGACCATGTGAGAAGAAACCTCTCTAAGCCCGCCAAGTTTGCCCCAAGTTGGGATGGGCCCTATGTCATTGAGGAGGCCTTTGAGAGTGGATACTACAGAATTAAGAAGGTGGATGAAGCAACGTGGTCCGAATTAGTCAATGCAAAGTGGCTGAAGCCCTACTATTGCTAGAACGAATATTGTTCGAGTAGGCCTCTCTTCATTACCCATGGGAGGAGATTCCCTTGTACTGGGTCCTTTTGTTTACTACTTAAATAAATACAAAGAGAGTATCATTTGCCACAAAATACTTCTTTGCGCATACTGCAGAAATACAGCTGCACCACACACACATATGAATATTCCACACACACATTCACATGTGAATATTCTACACACATACAAAATATCTCACACACACATTCACATATGAATATTCCACACACATACGAATATTTCACACATGAATATTCTACATACATACGGGGTACTCCACAAATATTCATATTCCACACACATGTGAATAATCCACACACACATGAGTATTCCACAAATAAAGTATTCAACACATAAAAAGGGGCCACACATATCTACCCAATGCCAAACACAGCCACAAAGGCAAAATTATCTGAGTTCTGAAATTCAAATAAAGACAAACAATCATCCCCCAAAGTCGAAACCCACGTTATCACATTTGTTAAGTCGAAGATAGGCATGCATGCAGTTGCTGCGCTCATCCGCAAACAACACTTCATCAACGGCCTCCTACTCTGCCTCAAGAACTTTGATACGACCCTCAGCCTCGGCAAGTTGTCTCAGGAGGGTATTTCTCAATGATGGGCTTGCCTCAATTCGTTGCCAAGATTGTAGCTCCGCCGAACCTCTGGGCAGTCAAAAAACTTAGTGGCAGCATGCGCATGAGCCACATCCTCGAGGTGGGACTGAAATACGGCAACATCAAAGCCAACAGCAGAAGCATCATGGAGGGGACTCTGCCATCTAAAGAGAAGATCCTCGGACACAGAGCTAAGTGGTGTCTGACTCATCTCCCTAATAACACAACATAGCAAGTCCAGATTAAAATTTGCAGTAGTGGGTCCCACTCTAACCTGAGAATCAAACTGCGGCAGAGATTTGGCAATTTTTTCGGCCCATGGCACCAAAGAAGACCGCACGAAGTAGGGAGTCCCTGGCACTGGCAATGTACCATCCTCAAAGTCTGGAAAGTCTTCAGATTTAAGGGAAACAAGCGGCCTAACCCTCAGTCTGCCAATCAAATCCTCCACAGCAGCGGCATTATCCTTGTTCACTACTGCAGTAACATCTGCCAAGACCACATCAGCAAATGTCCCCCCTCCTATAGCAAGGGTCCACAGAACACAGTAATGAGGAAGGAGGCGGTAGATAGTCAGAAGAGGCAAGTAAAAGATAGAAGCAATGGCGCCATACTTTGATCATCAACTGCCACAGTATCATCTTGACCACCCACTACGGCAACGCCGTCACGGTCATCTGAAAGGCTAGTGCCACCACCACCATCTTTTCCTAAGGGCGCAAGTTCCACAGTGACAGTATCGCTTCCCTCAGCCAATGCGGTGACATCAGCCTCTAGGATGAGAAAACTCTTACCTACGGCAGTCATATCAACATCATCGACTGCAGGGACTTGCGTTGCGGCACCAGACAGAGTGGCAGTCTCGTGTTTTCCAGCAGGTGACCCAAGCCCAACTTCTGCCACATCATCTGCAGATTGTGTAATATGAGTGGCGTTTCCAAAAGGAACGGCGGCAGCAAATACCAAGCAAAGATGAGAAATAAAGAAAAAAAAGAAAGAAAGAAAGGGGCTTGACTATACCTGGAGGCTGGCCATCCCCTGCCTTAGAGAAGTCAGTGCCGTCATCAACCGCTGCAGAAGCATCGACAGAAGGGCTTTTACCTAAAAAAAAAGAGAAAGAGGGGATGGTGTCAAAGAAAGCAACGAAAGATTAAGGGCACGTGAAAAGCAGGAATGAAGCCCAATGCCTTTATTGGAAATACCTTTATCCATTCTAGTAAGCTAAGCAAAAGGATTAGGCGCATGAGCAAGCTGACTGAAAGTACCAACAGAAGCAAGAGAAGTAGCAAGGATGGTAGGATTGAAAGCACCTAGCCAGGCAATGGAAGAAGAAAAGTAAGGGACGGGTCGCCTATGCGGAACAAAGAAAAAGCCTGCTATGTGAGAAGCAACACTCACCAGAAGTGTCCACAGCCGATGGTGTGACATTTGAAAGAGGCTCGGAAGAAGACACGTCATCCAGTCCTGTGGTGTCCTGTTATCATGAATACTCAAATAAGCAAATGAAAATGATAATAAGGGATGATGAACAAAGGAGGAAAGGAGCTTGGGGATGCACATACCAAGGGCTGACCATGTGTGTTACTCCCAGACTTTGAGCTATGAGCTAATCTCGCACTAGTACGGCGGGAAGTGGGCTTGCTAGTAACATCAGCTCTAGTCTTCTTTGCACTGGAAGAACCTCCGGCGATGTCAACAGCCACTTTAGGCCTAAGCTTGCGGTTGCGGCTGGGGGTTGCGGACTTGGTATTCTTTTCCTTTGGAGGGGCTGACTTCGCACTCTTCTTGGAGATTGGACGCCTGACCTTTCTCTTTGCGGGGGTGCCGAGCTCAATAATGGCATCATCACTCTCGTCCCCACCATCAGGTTTATCTCTAAGGTTGACAGTCCGGATCACACCTTCCTTAGCAATGAGGGCAGGCTCATCTGAAGAATCACCCCACAGTACCCAGCCACCCTCAGTATATTCATAATAGCTTGTGTCGCGATGGCGCTCCACAAATAGCTTGTGAAGATCACCTGCCAGCAGCCTGCTACTGCTGCGATCGACTGGCCTGCGGATGGGCTTGGCTGCATAGCGCATAAAGGCACCAATATCAGATATAAACCTTACCCAATACTCAATCATGGCAGGGGTCATCACAGAGATGTACGCATCCCCTAACACCATCAATTTTATCTCCATCAAAGCACAGCGCCCTCGAAAGGGCTGAAGCAGGAACTGATTAATACATTGGGGCCAAGAAGGAAGTGTAGCTAAAGGTGCCAAGGGGACACCCTGGTCATAACCAAACTGTCGCATGACGCGATCAGGCTGATAACGGGTCACACCGAAACTGCCAACTAGAGAAAGGAAGGGAAGAGGCTTTGGAGTCACGCAAACATAAGCTTCCAGTAAAGACAAATTGGTACCAGTCAAAACAATTTCACTAGGCTCAGAGCCTATCGGCAGTAGGATCTCACTAATAGGTGGCTGGACAACATGAGATCGATACTGATTATAAGGCCGCCAAGTGAACTCCTTAGCATCATCAAATACAGTATACAGGGACCTTCTTGGTTATCCAACCGCAGATACTGGGATAACCCGCAAAGCTGAATCCACCATCACCGCCCCAATTACAAGAATGTCGAGCCTCAATCTCCCGCAGAGAATTAAATGGGACGGCAAAACTAGAATAATGCTCATATAGAAAAACCTGCAGAAGAGGATAGGATACTGCGGTCTCAATCAGAAAACACCCGCCACCCTCCATCTCGTCGTAAAAGAAAGTATCAAGCTGGTGGTAGAACGTGCCAAGAACTAAGGGTGCCAAGGGGAAAGAAAAGCCTCGAGACAGCTTTATAGCAACACGCACCAGCTCAATCAAGACTCTGTCACCAGGAAAACCACCAAACACAAATTTGCTCAACCACAGCAATACGAGCGCGGCTCTGCGGTCAAGCACAGCTATATCATTGCCAGGTTTCCCATAATACTACAGCCAATCAAAAAGTTTTGCAGTCTTAACAGCGTTGAACTTCTTGCCTGCGGCAATGGTATGGTGGACTGTCAGAAGTGAGGACTCAATGGCCTGCTCATCCGCGTCGAGCTGAACAAGACGCGGGTCCAAATCGCCAAGGATGGGGAGAAGAATAGCTGCTGCAACATCTTCAAGAGTAATTGTAATCTCACCAAAAGCCGCAATAAAGGTGTGCGTAGACTTATTCCATCGCCGTAGCAAGAAGCCCATTGCTTCACTATCAGCAAAGAACCTCCCTTTCCTTGCCAAACAAATGGCATCAAAGACCCGAGCCTGTATCAGAAGGTTCTTGAACCCAGCGTCATCTCTAAACTCTCTATCAACCCAGTTGGTCCAAAGAGTATTGAAGGAGCCAGCCGAGAACACATGGTGGATGGTTGCTGGAGTCAAGTCCCCTCTTCCCAAACGAGCTCGGGAAGTCTCCTCAATAACAGGAAACCACTCCTTGCCCGTGGTGGCACATTCACAAACGAGATGGAAGTTGTCCCCTGCAGAGGCCGTGTCATCCACTGCCCCATCTTTGTCAAAATCCAAGATGCTATCAGATAGCTCCATCCAGGCATCATACAGTGAGCCAACTTGCGGCAAGCTTACTTGCCTTGCCATGGCGCTGCGGAAACATTCAAAAGCACACCATTAGAAAAGAGCAAGCAAACAAGACTTGGCAAGAAGTGAGCTTGAGAAGAAGTAAAGAAGAAATCATACCTCCTGGAGAATGAGGCTGCTACAAGCCACGACAGTAAGTGACCAATGTACGACAATGGAAGATTGTGCCAGCCAAAGCACCTGCACGACGTCAACAATGGCTACCCAATCAAGATACGGCAATAAAAAGAAAATCGCGGCAGCGCAAAGTCGAAAGGAAGATTAACTCACCGCAGTGGAGCACAAAGTATCAAGCCAAAAGCCGCAGGGCCATAGCAAAGGTGGAAGATTAGCAGGACCTGTGACACGCACAAAAGAGGCAAAGTTTAATTCAGTAATCCAGCACAAAAAAATTCACCACCGCCAAAAAGAAATTCACACACGGCAAAGGTGGAAGGAAATTTCAAAGCACAGATCAACCAAAATGGAGCAACCAAATTGAAGCTAAATTCACAAGAAATCACGAGGGCATCGGCAATCGACCAAGCCATTTCAAAAAAAAAGAGGGGATTCTAAAAAAAAAAAACCCTAGCCCCGCCGCCGACGAGCCCGGGCCAAGGTCACCGCAACAGGCAGCCGCTGCAGTCCAGTCAGGGTCGAGGCCGGACCACGCCGGCGAGATGGAACCCAAGCCACGGTGGCCATCGCGACAAAAAAAAAGAGAAAGAAGAAAAGGGAAAGAAGGATAACGCAGCAAGGAGAAAGAGAGAAGGGAAAGCGAGATCACTTTTGCTAGATGAAGTTTACAGTTAGTAGTGGAAGGGATGAAGTAGATCCGGGAGTTGAAGCGATGAGAAGCGCTACTTTCGGGAGGAAAAAGGAGGAAGTGAGATGATTGAAAAAAGGATATAATCAACAAAGGGAGTAGAGGCGTCGGGTCTAAGGGAAAAGAAAAGGAAATTTTCTTTTTTCTTCTTTAAATAAAAAAGGGGGAAGAAATTATGTGGGGATAAGGAAGGAAGCAGAAGTGTCAGTATTGGCTTGGGAAGAATTAAAGTCTCTAAGTATCCATCCCTATGTGCGTATAATTGCATATGTGATGCACATGTGATTTGTTGAGAATAAATTCAACAAAAGAAGAGGGAGGAACCGCTCAACAGTGGCCATAATGGGACCGTGCGACGGTTCTCATTCCCGAGAAACCAGGATCATCCTCAGAAGTAAAAGCAAGCAAATACCCTTTGGAAAAACAAGGAGGGTTCAATGGGACCAGGCGTCCTTTGAGGAACGAATGAGCAAGCGAAGAGTTTGTTTTCTTGGAAAAGTAAGCACCACTCCGAACCCAGCAGCAGAAGCCGCCGTTGCAGAAAGGTCTTGTCAAGAGAGTGTTCCCGCCAAAAAAGCCAGTTTTGACCTTCTCCAAACTTGATTATTTGAGTTCAAGACTCGCACAGTGCAAGTCTTTCACTCAAAGGGGGCTAAATGTTAGGGGTCAAAACGGTGAGACCCAAAGCCCGCAAAAAGGCCCAAACACACATCATATCATCAAAATACCCATCACAACACACATAAACTCTTTATAACAAGGGTCCATGGTTTTATCACAAGCCCACCACATTTGTAATGGGCCACCAACACATAGGGTCCAATAAAGCATGCTCATGCATTTAGGGCCCAAACCAAGCTTATGGCCCAATGAGCCACAAACGCAAGCCGAAGCCCGCCACATTAACACACAGAGTCAAAGATTCCACGGTGAAGGGTCTCCATCGTCACATGGCGATTGTTGCAGCGCCGCTTAAGGGGAAGCCTGGATGCCGCAGGAAAGATGCCAAGGAGCGAATATTGCCAAAGGGAGTAACCGTTTACTCAATCCCATATTCAATTACGTTATGAAAAGCTAATTATCACAAAGAAAACACACTAATCCTTGGATTTGCAGGGAACGTGGACCAAGACCACGAAGCGGGAAAATACTTTGAAAGAGTGGCTTGGATGGCATGTGAGGATGGGAATCTGCCAAGGGTTATTTTTGGGCGAGACAACTTGCTTGGGAGTTGTCTCCCGCTTCAAAGATAAGGTCTTGGCAAGAAAGGGAAAGAATCCGCAGCGGTTGACTTGCTGCAAGAATCTCAGAGGTGAAGTCGACCCGGCACTAAAAAAGGCAACACGATTCAAAATCAAAGGAAAGCAAGCTCAGGCGTAACCCGATATGGAAGATGCCATGGCAGAGAGTTGGTGAGATCTACGGCAAGAATCATGTCATGAAGGGTTCCGTACTGCAAAAGAGGGCCTATAAATAATCACGGATAAGACTTCATCTTCAACAATTCACATACCCAGAACTTCACCTCACTCTGCAAAATACTTTCAAATTGTTTTCTTTTAATTTCTTTCCCTTTTGAAGTGGTTCCCATCTTCTTTCTTCAAGCCAATCTTTCAAAGTGTAATCCCATGGGTTTAAAGTGAATAAGAGTGCAATTCTTCTACTTGATTCTGGTTTGCAAATGATGCTCTGTTCTTAGCGTACAAAAAACAGGGGTAAACAGAGTCTGTATCGTCTTCTTCAAAGTGGCGATCTTGCGGTGAACCTTCTCCACTGCACCATTCATCATCACCGCAACCCAGTTTCCTTGAACCTTCCTGACGAGTTGCATCTTCACTATACTTCTCTCTTTTCACCGCAACAACTTCTAAACGCCATAACCTGACTACTCCCAAAACTCGCGCGCGGAGGTTGCGTTTCACTCTCTTCTGAAAAACCCAATTTCTATTTTAAGAAAAAGGGACCGGCCCAAGCTCATTTGGGGCCGAAACTGGTTAGCCCATACTCTCTGCACAAAAGGCTCCCCACAGAGGTTTGTTGGCCTTTTTATAGGGGCAAATGAGAGTTAGTTTAGCATGTGTAAATAAGGGTTCGGTTGGGAAGGTAAAAGTTGGGTTGAGGGTAATAAATGACAAATGTAAATGAGGGTTCGGTTGCGAAGGTAAATAACATTTGAATGTTTTCTTTGTATTTTTAAGTAGTAAACCGAACAATGGGACTCTCATTTTGGCCAGTAATAAACTGAATTTAAAAGTTGGTGTGGGAAAAAAAGAAAAAAAAAAAGAAACTGAACTAAAAACCCAACTTGACTTAACGAGGTGAGCTTTCTTTTTTTTTTTTTTCAAAATTTTGTATGAGCTTTCATATATATAGTTTAATGATTCGGATATTTTTAAAAAAACATTGTTCTTTTGGTGGCATCCAAATTCTCCCTGTATTTCCCAATTGGGTCGATAGGTAGTAGAGCTGATATAATAATAAAAAAAAACTTGCAGCTCCATTTATTCAAATACATTTGGGCTTTGAGTTTTTAAATGTCTTTTCTTTCTTTACCCGGCCTTTTACGTGTCCAAGGCCCAGCGTTTCATGTTATTTAAATAAATTTAAAAATAAATTTAAATTTATTTATTTATTTTTTCCTACTTTGCGTTAATTTATTCTCAATTTTCTCACTGAGGATTTAGAATTTGGACATTGGAAATTTGGAATTGGATTCCACAAATAAAAAGTAAAAACAGTAAAACACACTAAAACCCCATCAGTCATCCGCAGGCTTCTCCTCCTCCGCCTCCATCCCCAAATACCCTCTGAAAGTTCAATCTTCAAGCAACAACAAATGGAGGACGTCTGCGAGGGAAAGGACTTCTCCTTCCCCTCCCAAGAGGAGACCATCCTATCCTATTGGCATAAAATCGATGCTTTCAAGGTTCAACTCGAGCGCACCAAAAACTTGCCTGAGTATATTTTTTACGATGGTCCACCATTCGCGACTGGCCTGCCTCACTATGGCCACATCCTCGCCGGCACCATCAAGGACATTGTAACTCGTTACCAGTCAATGACTGGCCACCACGTAACCCGCCGCTTCGGTTGGGACTGCCACGGCCTCCCCGTCGAAAACGAGATTGACCGCAAGCTTGGAATTAAGCGTCGGGATGAAATTCTCGAGATGGGCATCGATAAGTACAATGAAGAGTGTCGTAGTATAGTCACTAGATATGTTGAGGAGTGGGAAAAGATTGTCACAAGGACCGGCCGTTGGATTGATTTCAAAAACGATTATAAGACCATGGACTTAAAGTTCATGGAGTCGGTCTGGTGGGTCTTCTCTCAGCTTCACCAAAAGGGCCTTATCTATAAGGGCTTTAAGGTATGTTTCCACTTGCCCGTTGCCCCTTGCAATTCATTTATTGCTCACTTCAAATTTTCTACCCTAAAATTGAATGTCCCTTTGCAGGTCATGCCATATAGCACTGGCTGCAAGACCCCGCTCTCTAATTTTGAAGCTGGTGAGAACTATAAGGTAATTTTGGTGTTTTCTTTTTCTGATATTTTCATTTTCTTTTGTTCTCGAACTGTTCTTCTTTAGTTGTTTTCAGCCTTTGAAATAGCTCCAAGTTCAGCACCAGTACTATGTGTGTGCACCTTTCAATAAAAACCTTAATTGCGTCTAACACGCTTACTTTGATATGCAGCTTGTGCCTGATCCTGAAATTATGGTCGCTTTTCCCATAGTTGGCGATCCAGATAATGCTGCTTTTGTGGCTTGGACAACTACCCCGTGGACCCTTCCTAGCAATCTTGCACTTTGTGTCAATGCAAACTTTGTCTACATCAAGGTCTGTTAGCATTCACTTGTTACTTATTTGAATGCGTTAATACTGCAAGCTGAATTGACTGAATTTCTAATCTTATTTTAGCTAACGCATGATACTGTCTAATTTGTTAATTTTTTACTTGATCTCCATCCTACAAAACCGCTTCTCCATTATACATTTTTGTAGCAATTTCACTTATTCATTTTCTCTTAGTTTACGTTTTGTCCCTGATGCTGTTTCATAGCTCCTTTGATTTCAATTCATCAAGCTTTTACAAATGAATGGGAGATCATAAGAGTGAACTGCATGTCTATTTTATCCTTTTCCACACACTTTCTTCATTGATGCATAAGGCATATGTAAGATGTATCTGGTTGAACTGTATATTCCTTTCTTTCTAAGGCATATATATAATTCATGGAGCATGAAAAGTTTATTTGTGTGTGTCTGCATGGGTAATGTAGATAAGGAACAACTTTTATCCCCTAAAGGATATTTGTTCTTGTAATTAAAAATCAGGTTCGCAATAAGCACTCGGGAAAAATCTATGTGGTTGCTGAGTCTAGATTGTCTGAGCTTCCAACTGAGAAACCAAAGTCAAATGCTGCTAATGGTCCTTCTGGTGATTCCAAGAAATCTAAGACCAAAGGATCTTCAGGCGAAAAGACTAAAGATTCTGCAGCAGATGCCTTTGAAGTCTTAGACAAATTCTCTGGGGCTTCACTGGTGGGGAAGAAGTGAGTATTCAACCATATAGTTATCTTTAATTTGTCCTAGTTTGCTTCTTTGAAGGACTTGATCGATCTGTATCCGGTTCCTTTTGGGAGGTTTGTTGGTGAAGTATCAAATTGCTGTTTTATTGGTACTGTATATTAACCTTGCTATCCATAAAAAATTATCTTAATATATGTTTGCATTAAGGAGCCAATTAATTTAGCAGTTGTTTAGGAGAGATCTCTAGCTTTGGGCAACTTACTTAGCCCATGCTTCAAGGATTCCTCATCTCAGTGATCTCTAGTATGTTATGCTATAATGTTACTGCTATTACAAGTAGGAAATAAATGCAGCTTGTGTTTGTAGATTATCTGCTTCAGAATCTATGGTATATGTAAATGAGAAGCTGCATACTAATGTGTCTTGTGGTCATTAAGATCTGTGGCGCTGGATCTTTAAGATATTTAAAATTGTTTTGGGGCCAATATCAGTTTCTTTGAAGTGAGATGCTAAAGAGTACGTTTTTCAGGTATGAGCCATTGTTCAACTACTTCTCGGAGTTCTCAGATACTGCATTTAGGGTAGTTTCTGACAATTATGTAACAGATGATAGTGGTACTGGAATTGTCCACTGTGCTCCTGCATTTGGTGAAGATGATTACCGAGTTTGCATTGGGAATCAAATAATCAATAAGGTTAGCCCTACATACTTTCTGTGAATACTATGATACTGATGTATAAGTTGTGTATCATGTTGCATGTTTTTCTTTGGTCTTCATGCCTAAGGTAATGATCTCGGGTGGTTAATTTCTCTTGATTAATGTTTTCTACCATTAACTTAAGCTGTGCTTGTCTTCTTGATTGAATAGTTTCCCTTCTTTTTCCTACATCTTGATGTTTAAATTTAGGATTAACTCATCGCTAAAAAGGTTAACTTCTGGTGATGAGTGGTGCAAAGAGAGCTGGTGCTCACCTATTTTATTTTTGTCTGTCATGAATGTATCAATCTTTGGGAATTGAGGTTCTTGAGGAAGGGATGCTTCTTAAATTTCTCATGTCTATATGATTTATATTTCAGAAGTTTCGCCTCACCTGTTGTTTTCCTTTATGGAATATGCATTTTGTTATTTCCTTTCTCCTAAAGAAAATTAAGTTGAATAAATTCAAGTTTTTTTTTCTTTAATTTTCTACTCTGATCCCCGCTTATGTGAAGTTTGAACTGAATGAATTTGCTATAATTGTGTTTTATCCTTCTATGACATCAGTCTTCTTTGTTTCTACTTACCGTCAATTTATCTATTTTTGGCTTGTAGGGAGAGAATCTGATTGTAGCAGTTGATGATGATGGTTGCTTCACTGGGAAAATTACTGACTTTAGTGGGCGCTATGTGAAGGATGGAGATAAGGATATTATTGAAGCAGTGAAGGTCAGATTGTTGTAACTTTTATGTTTATGTCTGTCTAACTAATACTTCAAATTCCTAAGTAGTTGATGGAAAACGAAAATTTTGAGTAAGTGTGGCCAAATTGAGATTATTGTTTATGAGCTCCTTTGTTTGCTGTTAGTTCTCTAGTAGGGATCTTGTGTTGAATTTATGGCTTTGGATGAAAAATTAAAAGTATCTGCTGATAATTTTTTCCTTATCATGTTTGTATGATTTCTTTCCTTTATTCTTAATGTTAACCAAGCTCCTTTTTATTTCTCAGGCAAAAGGAAGGCTTGTTAAGCTTGGAACCTTTACACATTCTTATCCCTTTTGTTGGAGATCTGATACTCCTCTTATCTATAGAGCTGTTCCCAGCTGGTATGTCTGACAGTGTCATTCTTCAGAAAGAATCTCTCATTATTATAGCTTTGCTTAATAAATAAGTTTTAGATTGATGACAAAAGCTTTGTTGAATTTACTCCTTTTTTAAACACAAAAGCAAATAGTAAAAAAAGGCCAATCTACCAGAGTTTTATTGTTCTTTACTTGTTTTCCTACTCCTCCAACATTGCCATTTCTTTTCCGTGCTCTACTTGTTTCTGCATTTATACTCACTTGTTATAAAGAACTTCTGATGTCTGTATCAAGAATTGGAAATTATGCTTTTGATTCGCAGTTTTTAATTTTCTACTCTAATCTAACTGAGCCAAGCCATTTGTTATATGTTTAGGTTTGTCCGGGTAGAACAACTGAAAGAACAATTATTAGAAAACAACAAACAGACCTACTGGGTACCTGATTATGTGAAGGTTAGATGACTTTCTCCACTGCCTATTGATATTTCCATTACTCGTATGTAGAGGGTGAGTTGGTCTGGTATGTTGGTTCTGTTTACTTGGGGCCTGGCTTTGGGGAAAAGCTTGTGCAAGGCCTCTGAAGCGGATGATAATATTTTGATCTTGTTTGATGTTTTTTTTAGTCTCACCTTGTTACTATGTTTTTTTTGTCATTTTACAGGATAAACGTTTTCACAATTGGCTGGAAAATGCAAGAGACTGGGCTATTAGTCGAAGTAGATTTTGGGGCACTCCCATTCCTGTGTGGATAAGTGAAGATGGTGAGGAAGTTGTAGTCATGGATTCTGTTGAAACACTTGAAAGGCTTTCTGGTGCTAAGGTTTGATTTTGTTTTCTCCCCACTTTGTCCCATTGTTGGCATGCTAGTCTGTTTTAGCAGAGTCTATTTGACCTGTCTTCGTATCTTTCTCCGTCTCCTCTTCAATGTTTGGTTCTCGTCTCCTTGGCTCAGCGATCAAGATAACTTCTTTAATTTCATGTATTGGACTTGCAGTTAGTACTGAGTTTTTTTAAGTGAAGTCCTTGGCCGGTGAAAAAGCTTAAGAAGGTTGCTGAATCTGCCAGTATAAAGAGAGATATTATTAGTTATTGATTAATCTGTGACCTTTCAGCAAGATGGCCAGCATGACCAAATACGAATCATTTTTTAAAGTTCTTATTATAGTTAATTTCAAGCACTTTTTGAAAAATTAAATGGTGCATAGTGCTGGAGTTTTATCTGTCCTGGCACAACCTTTAATTGTAGAACTGGGAGCAGGGTCCACTAAATTTCTACTGTATTGAATTGAATATGGCATTTCACGTTTTCCTTTCTATCTCTCTCTCTGTTCATAAATATAAATTCAGTTTTCTTGCAAATTTTATTATTCTTTCAACTGCTATAAAAAAATTTGGGCTGAGCAATATGTCTGCTACTTGTCTTAATTTACTTCATTATTTCAGATATTTGATCTCCATCGTCACAATATTGATCATATCACCATACCATCTAGCCGTGGTCCAGAGTTTGGTGTGCTTCGACGCATTGATGATGTAAGGCAACTAATGTTTTATATTTTGCTGTGAAGAGCTGTTTTGATTATTAGTAAAATCATCGGACTCTAGATTGCCGATGTAATGTGCATCCCCATCTTTATCAAACTAATTTGATAAATTTTAATTTTAGCCAATGGCATGGTCATTCTTTGGGTTGGAATTGTAAGTTTTAGATTCAGCATCTGCAAAAAAAACTTAATTTGTTAGTGGTTTATCTAACATTATTTCTTTATGCAGTATCATCTCTTTACACAGCTTAATTATGTGGAATCATTTTGGCAGGTTTTTGATTGTTGGTTTGAGAGTGGATCAATGCCTTATGCTTACATCCATTATCCATTTGAGAATGTTGAGCTTTTTGAGAAAAATTTTCCCGGGCATTTTGTGGCTGAGGGGCTGGATCAAACTCGTGGATGGTTTGTTCCGTACTTCTAGATCTGTCATTCATGATAATTACCATATATTTTGGAGTATATGTGTATCATAGCTGATGCTTAAGCACTTTGACCATTTTCAAGCAAAACGAACAACCCTTGAGTTGCTGAATTTGTCTTGATGTTTGTTTTAATTGTTGAACTTTAATTTCTTTGACATGCATGATTAATGCCAAGGCATTTTCCATTTTGTTTTAACATTTATTATGGTTATCCTCGAAGTAAAGTGATTATTTAGGTTGCCATTTCAAATTCAGCTAATTAAAGCTACCTTCCTATCTGATCACCTTTTATGAAACTTCATTCTCTTCCTGTTGTGGATCGTTTCCTTTTTTCAACTTTTGTTTTTCCTTAAACTGCTTGCACTCTTTTCCAGCAGTGATGTCAAAATTAGTTTTTAGTTTTCATTTCCTGCGGATTTATGTAGGAGGATACATTTGCTTATTGTTTGTGCTGCAGTGTCTTCAATGTGGTTTTCAAACAATTAATAACGTTTCTGTTATGATTTGCTTGAGTACCTATGTGAATCAGTCTTCCCCATGTTTAGCACTCTGAAAGGTATTTGGACTGAAGTTTGATTTTGGGATGCTGCTTCTGTTATACCTTGCAGGTTTTACACTCTTATGGTGTTGTCAACTGCATTATTTGGGAAACCTGCATTTAGAAATCTCATTTGCAATGGGCTTGTTCTTGCTGAAGACGGAAAGAAGATGAGTAAAAGATTGAAAAATTATCCTTCACCAATGGAAGTCATTAATGACTATGGGGCTGTAAGTTATTTTTAGTATATCTTTATATTAATGTTTTTCTATTCTATCCACTACATTGATATTGGGCCAGTTTTTGGTCTTTTTACTTTCTTTCTAGTTATATGAAACATGTTTTACTCATCATATTCATCATTTACTTTTTAAAATTTTTAAATTTCTTATTCACAGGATGCGTTACGATTGTACCTTATTAATTCCCCAGTTGTTCGGGCGGAGACATTACGCTTTAAAAAGGAAGGAGTTTATGGTGTTGTGAGTATTTTCTGTGCATTATTACATTCTGGAGAGTTGTGTCGTATCTCATTTCTTTACAGTATATACACACACAGATACATATGTGTCCTCTGCTTTTTTTATACCTGTTTTTTTTTTTTTAAATCCCTTGTGTTGATCTCTATCCAGGTCAAAGATGTCTTCCTCCCATGGTATAATGCGTATAGGTTCCTTGTTCAGAATGCAAAAAGACTTGAGATTGAGAATTCTGCACCATTTGTTCCTATGGATCTGTCTAGTCTTCAGAGGTCATCTAATTCTAATGTGCTTGACCAGTGGATAAACTCTGCAACTCATAGTCTTGTTCACTTTGTTCGTAAGGAAATGGATGGATATCGACTTTACACGGTTCTCTCTATACAAGCCAACGTTCCTCTTTCAATTTCCATAAATATATAAATATGAGAAACCTTAGAAATAATACAAGTCTTGTAAATTGGCAAAAACAGTTTTAGCTGTATTTGAACATTCAGATATAGCATCAGCAAGGCAATTTGACAGCCTCTGCCAGCCTTTTTAAGGCTTAAGAACTATGTCTATAAGACTATAACAGTAGCAATGGGATTAATAGGATCTGGCAGAGCTGATACTTATTCATGATACTTTGAAAGAGATTCAATTGGTTTGGAAATTTGATTACTTGGCCTACTGGTTCTTGGAAATAACTGTTACCTTTATATGTTCAAGATACCTTTTTTAATTCATAGATGCTATGTAGTAAGTTAGTAGTTTGTTATATATCTGCTCAATCACATGGTTAAAGAACTAACATACATGGTTGACATTTTTTAGGTGGTTCCATATCTGTTGAAGTTTCTTGATGATCTTACAAATATATATGTGAGATTCAACCGTAAGAGACTAAAAGGCCGTACCGGAAAGGAAGACTGCTGCACAGCTCTCTCTACTCTATATAGTGTATGTACTAGCATCTTATTTTCTTAATGGCTACAAATTACTTCTAACACTGCATTAATCTCATAATTACTTCCATGATTTGGAATGTGTACTGTGGTTCAGGTGCTTCTAACGTCATGTAAGGTTATGGCACCCTTTACACCATTTTTCACTGAGGTTCTTTATCAAAATATGCGGAAAGTTTGTGATGGAGCAGAGGAAAGCATTCATTTCTGTAGTTTTCCTCAAGAAGAAGGAAAGGTATTGTTCATCTTTGCTGTAATTATGCTGATACTGTTCGTTATATATATAGCTCATTAACGGTTTTTAGTAAATAGAGGACTATTTGCTTCCAAATATTTTTAATCTGGGTCGTCTAAGAAGTATGGACATTTTATTTTCTTAATTAACTATAAATCTGTATTTTACAACTTAAATTAATTATTTTGCTGCTTTGTCGAATTAAATGCCTTTGCCATCTTAGAGAGGGGATCGAATTGAAGAAAGTGTGGCAAGGATGATGAAGATAATTGATCTTGCCCGTAACATTCGTGAGCGACATAACAAGCCCCTCAAAGCACCACTAAGGTCTGCTCATCTCTAGTTTCATATTCTCTTACTTGTACGTTTCTGCCCTTGCCTGACTCCCTTCCCTATTCTTTCTTTGTCATTGTAGGGAGATGGTAGTTGTTCATCCGGATGAAGAATTTCTTGGTGATATAGCTGGCAAATTAAAGGAAGTATGTGCTATGGAACCTTTAATTTAGTCCTTTTTCCACTCTTAGTTTAATGATGCCCCTTTTCTTGAGCTTTGTCCTCTTATTCTCTGGTGGTTATTATCTATGCTCAAAATTCTTCTACTTTTTTATTAGGCATTCAAGGTAATTACCTCTGTTATTTCTTTGTGTCATTCTTCGAGTTATAATCTTTAAATGTCTGTCATAGTACTCATAGGAGCTGCTATTTTCCTTCTCTTGCTATGTTTTATGGATATCAAAAGGCATAACCTTCTCTTGTTCATCGCAAGTTGGTAAATTTCATATTAGCTGTCATATTTTTTTTTTTTTTCGGTTTATCACTTCCTATTACATTTATCTATCGGACATTTGGACCACCATCAGTGGCCTTTTTATTATAACCATGAAATATTGGGAATCTTGATAATGGATTTACAGCACCTATTTTTGATTACTCTACAATTTGAATTCTGAGTTTGGAGATGATACGTCTGACTTATGGTTGATATGGAATGATTCTTAAATAGAAAAGATTAGGAGTCAAATGCTTACGGTTTTTTTATGTTTGGTTGATGGCATTGAGAATAAGAAGTTATGCAATTCTCTGGTTGATATTATTTTATATGCCTTCCACTTACATTGGCTCCTGTGAAATTACTTCATTCTCCTTTGGGTGGTCAATTGATCTGATAGAAATAAAAATATAGTGGCTGGTCAATATTTTCGCTGTTCTGCGTCGCTGATTTTTCATCTTTTTTTCTTTTCCATGTTTTCCTACTGTAGTATGTATTGGAGGAGCTCAATATAAGGTCTCTTGTTACATGCAAAGACCCTTTGAAGTATGCTTCTTTACGAGCAGAGCCTGATTTTAGGTATGGAATGATTTCTTATTCGCCCTATTCCCCTACCTGAGACAAGACAATGAACCGTGTGTGTGTGTTTTGGGGGGCCAGGGGTGTGGTTGGTTGGGGAGGGAGGGAGGGAATAGAATGAGCTGCATTTCATCTAATATTATTTTTTTATTGTATTATTTCTTGTAGCATATTAGGCAAGCGATTGGGAAAATCTATGGGAGAGGTTGCGATGAAAGTCAAAGCAATGTCCCAGGAAGATATCTTAGCCTTTCAGGAAGCTGGAGAGGTGACTGTTGTTAGTAAATCTGGTACTCACTGTCTGAAGCTGACTGATATTAAGGTAAATTTGATGCAGTGAATTAGTTACTACTGCTCCATTCACAATCAAACCTGTATTTTGGCCCTATTGATTTGTAGCTTTCCTTGACTTTCTTGCTATGTGGTGGAGGAAAAAAAAAAAAAACTGTCACTATGTTAAAATTGCTCTGCTATGTCTCTTATTTGATGGCATCATTTGAAACATTGTGAAAGGACAAATTTTGTCCAAGCTGGACAAACAATATTAGATCTTAGAATTTTCATGGAAGTAAGTGACTAGCTGTTTCTAGAACTGTAGAGCTTTTGTTTTTGCTCAATACATTCTTGGAATAAAGGCTACTTTGTCTATGATTGCTTAAAGTTTCTGCATTCATTCGACTACATGATGATGGCTGTATGTAATTGCTTCCCCAAGAATGGCTTTGAATAAATATATGGCCATTAAATTAATGTTTTTTTTTGTGTAAAACATTTATAGGTTATTCGGGAATTTAAACGTCCTGATGGAATGAAAGATGGAGAGATTGATGCTGCTGGAGATGGTAGGGATCCATGATGACTTTTTTTTTTTTTTTTTTAAGTGATTGGTGATTTATGCATGTTTAAATGGGAATAATCCTCATTTGTTGAATTGCCATGTATTCGTGATGAATTATATTATCTTATTTCTCTATAATAGGTGATGTTTTGGTGATTCTTGACTTGCGTGCTGATGGGTCATTGTTTGAAGCTGGTGCTGCAAGAGAGGTAAATAAATGTTGGTTGATAATGCCAGATTGTGGTAGTAATTTACTAGTTTTGTTTGACATGGTGGTACTTTCTTTGGAATTACCAATATCTAAAGTATTTCTGATTCATGGGACCTTCTATTATTGTTGTAGATTGTTAATAGAGTCCAGAAATTACGAAAGAAAGCTGGCCTGGAACCGACGGATATGGTGGAGGTCTACTTTGAGTCATTGGATGAAGATAAGTCTGTCATCCAACAAGTTTTGAACTCACAGGTAATTGCTCCTTATTTCATATGTTTGCTGGAAAGTCTTCTTAACAATTTTTCTGAGGAACTAATAATCAGCTTGTGAAGGATTGAGGACATTTTACCACGTATTGGAAATAATCAATTATCGATTACAGCTTAGTCTGTGTGCATCCATGCATCAGTTCATTATAGCGGGAATTTCTGTGTACTTGCATCATATATTTGTGAATGATTTTGTGGTCTGAGGGACAGTGCAAGCCCCTTAAGATAGAAGCGCATGTTATTTCGCGTTGTTTGAGGTTTGAGATGGGCATTCTGATGATTGATGGCTTCTCATATATTAATAGTTGAATTTTGTATCTTATGGCAGGAATTCTACATAAAGGATGCCATTGGATCCCCATTAATTTCTTCTAACATGATGCCTGTCCATACTGTAAGTTTGTTCTTATTGATTTTGGAATTAGTAATTTTCTTCGGTGGTTTTGCTTGTAAAATTTAAGTGTTTCTTGTTACCTAATAAATATTGCAGGTTGTGCTTTGTGAAGAGAATTTTGAAGGAATTTCTAATATGTCATTCAAAATAAGCTTGGCGAGACCAGCCTTATTTTTTGAGTCGAAGGCCATTCTCGCATTATATGCAGGTTAGTGCATTTTATCAAATCATGGAGCCGAAGTTTACTTTTTTCAGTTGTCTCTCTATTGTTACTGCATTGTTGAATGGGTGCAGGAAATGTGAAATTGGCGCAAGGCCTGCAGACTTACCTGCTATCAAGAGATCGCTCTTCGTTAAAATCAGAGTTTGAAGCTGGAGATGGCAAGGTATGCTATGCTCATGATTTGTTTATATACATTAACATCAAGAACATTCCCACACGGTTGGTCCACATCCACTGATTTTTTTTTTTGGTCTCAATTGTTTCTCATATTTCCTGTGTTGCAGATTAAAGTCGATTGCATTGAGAACCAGCCCCCAGTGGAAGTCACAAAGGGAGAACATGTGTTCTTGTCAGTGGGTGATTACTACTTAAAGGTAAAGGGTGGCTGTTGATTGTTCGTTCTACTCTCCTCCACCATTGATCGGCGAAGGGGAATACATACAAAATTAGACAAAAGTTTGCACTCATACTTGATGTACAGATAATATCATAATGAAGTTTTTGAAGTAGGGCAATTTGTGTTAGAAATGTTTTGATTCTCATTTTCAATTTAAGCCATTATGGGTGATAATTTTGAAGCATGTATAAGAATTTTGTTTTGATTAGTATTTTGTTTGAGATTGGATTTACCGATACCATGGGATTGCAGAAATTGGAGTTGGATTTCTAGGTTTACGAATGCAAATATGCAATGCTTAGCTACGAATGATCTGGTCTGGTCTGCACAGGTTATTAAACCCATTGATTAATAATAATCAAGGCCATTGCAATACTGTATTGTCGATAAGCCCCATTATCTACGAATGATGTGGTCTTCACAGGAAATTCGGGAGAATTTAATTATGGGTTAGAAATAGGGTATATCAAATTAAACATGATAACAATATGATACAGAAGGCAGGCTTTTTACCAGTACAAAGCATATTCCAGTTGGAAAATGAAGTAGAGGATCTAATGACAACCATTAACTGATAACTAACCAATCAATTGATAACTAACTAATCAATAGAAAAATTAAACTTAGGGGATGTTGAGTGACTAACAAGCTAGAATTAAATTAAATTAAATTAAAAATATTGATTTATCAACTGATAACTAACTAATCAACGGAAAAATTAAACTAGAGGATGTTGAGCGACTAACAAGCTAGAATTAAATTAAATTAAATTAAAAATATTGATTTATCAACTGATAACTAACTAATCAACGGAAAAATTAAACTAGAGGATGTTGAGCGACTAACAAGCTAGAATTAAATTAAATTAAATTAAAGACATTGATTTAGCTGTGGAGCCTCAACTTGAAATTTAACTTGAAAGAGCTGATAACCTAACCATTGATTTTGGGATGACTATACGAGCAGTGGCAATCATCCGAATCATCTCCCATATTTCTACAGGCTGAGTGTCATGGCCAACCCTTGTATAGGGCCATGACATGGGTAGAGGGCCAACCTTAACTAGCCTTAGGTTTTTTGTCCCCTTTTCAAACACATTGAACTGTTACTAGTGGTAAAGCTCTTAAGTTCGTTTAGCTCTTTGAGGGGGGTGAGCAGTCTGCAGATAGTTGGGCTGTCTCACTAGTTAAGGTATGTATCAACACACCTCCTAGGGTTGCCCCCTTTGGCCCTAGGTTGGTAAGTCCCGAGATCCTTTTGTAAACTTATTACTAATAAAACCCTAAAATATTTTCCCTCTCCGAGACGAGGGGGTCACCGGGATAGTCGCGGCTATGCCCCGGGGTTATGCTATTTGTCCCGTACTAACATTGTGGCTTAATGTTGCTTGTTCAGATTGAACATCAGATTGACTGACTTGATCGGGAGAGCCCATTCAAGTGCCACACGGACGAGCTTTCAGCGAGAGAAGACTTAGTCCATGACAGTTGGTATTCAGAGCAAGGTTGTTGACACACGAGGTGCAACAAGATGTCGAATGAATCTAGCAACGATGCAGTTGAGCGCACCAATGTACAAAGGCTCGACGAGATGGAAGCCGCATTGGCCGCGTTAAAGAGAAAAGTTGAGAGGCATACAGTGAGCCAATCTCGAGTGAAAGAGATCGAGACAACCCAGCGGGAGTTGTCCGAGCAAGTGAGAACCCTGGGAGAGGAGACCAGGGAAGCCATACAGGCCCTCAAGACTGATCTCGGGTAGCTCAAAGAGAAAGTGAGCTTACTAGTGTTGTTAGTGGGCAACACAGGATCAGGTGCAATTGAGAGGCCAAAGAGAGCTAAAGTGCCCGAACCCCGGCGATATGAGGGGGCAAGGGATGCTACAGAGTTGGAGAATTTCTTGTTCGACATCGAATAATACTTCAGGGTCATGCCCACTGACTTAGATGAGGAGAAGGTGAGCTTGGCGGCCATGTACCTTTCTGGTCATGCTAAGTTGTGGTGGTGCTCCAAATTCACAGACGGGGAGTGTCCCATCAAGACATGGAGTGAACTCAAGCAGGAGCTCAAGAATCAGTTCTACCCTGAAAATGTAGAATACGTTGCCCGGAAGAAGTTTCGTGAGTTGGAGCAGACAGGGTCGGTGAGAGAGTATGTAAAGACCTTTTCAACGTTGATGCTGGATATAAGAGACATGTCAGAGAAGGACAAGATGTTTTATTTTCTTGAGGGCCTCAAGCCTTGGGCTAGGATCGAAGTGGTAAGACAAAAAGCTCAAGACTTGGCTACGGGCATGGCGGCGGCTGAACGCCTTAATGATTATAGCGAGAGTTCTTCAAAGCGAAAGAATCCACCATCAAACAACGGTGGAAGTAGTTCTTTCAATGGGGGAAGGCCCGTAAAGATGGGGAAAAGCTCAAGTCGGGGAGTAGACAATCGGCGGAATAGTAGAGACTCGACTCCAGCAACATTGAGTGCTCCCACTTTTAAACCAAGGCAACCGTTGGCTTGCTTCTTGTGCAACAGACCGCACAGAGTTAGAGACTGCCCACATAGGGGAGTCATGAGTGCCTTACAAGCATCAAAGCAGCGGATCTCGAATGGGCAACATGTAGAAGAGGAATTAGAGGGCGAGTTGGCGAGAGTTGGGTCATTACGATTCCTCAATGCACTCCATTCCCAATTGAGCCAGTTAAAGAAAGAACTGAGTCAGGGACTCATGTATGTGGACATGGTGTTAAACGGGAAGGCGACCAAAGCTATGATAGACACGGGCGCCACCGACACCTTTATCACCCCAGAGGAGGCAAAGCGGTGTGGTCTTAAGGTCGACAACGAGTGTGGGCAAATGAAAGCGGTAAACTCACCGGCCTCAACCATTTGTGGAAGTGCTAAGCGGGTGATGACCAAATTAGGCCATTGGGAAGGAGGCGTGGACCTCACGGTTTCGCCAATGGATGATTTTGATGTTGTCTTAGGCTTGGATTTCATAACGGTGGCGAAGGCCATTCCTGTTCCGTCTGCCAGTTGCCTATTGTTCTTGGGCAATCGCCTGTGTGTGGTGCCAGCCACCATCCTCCCGAGGAGCGGGAAATAGATCATATCTGCACTATAGTTTAAGGAAGGGATAAAGCGGGGAGAACCATCGTACATAGTCATGCCGGTGTGCAAGGAAGATGGCTCATCAGAGGGAGTTCCTAGTGCGGTGATCGGTCGTCAGCAATCATAAAAATAAAAATCCCAACAATTACTAACTAAAGATAGCTAGGGCAAGTAGGGGTCGATCCCACAGAGAGATAGGCAATTAATCTTTTTCTTAAAACAATCAAATAAAATAAAGATAATTTTTAAAGTAGAATTAAATCAAAGCAAACTAACAATTAAAATTAACTAAGAATGCAATCAAGAAAATTAAAGAAAACAATTAATCAGAAAGCAGTGAATAAATTGAGAAAATAATTAAATTAAGAAAACCCTCCAACATAGAATTAATATCCCTCTTGACAAGAATAACATGGATCATTGATATATAAAAATTATGAAAACAATGGATAGCTTGTTTGGAATTAAATCCGAAATTACCAATTGTAGATAAGATTTCCTGGATCGGGCTTAAATTATCCTTTTTATTCTTTAGCAATCAATTTCCTGGATTGGGCTTAAAGATCACTAAAGAAAAAAGCATTAAGAACGAGTAATTTATGAACAAGCACAACAAACAATTAATTATCTATTGATTCTTAATCTCTTGGAAGGAATGGATCGTTCTCTTCCAATTGCTACCAAACAATTTAAATCTGGATGGATCGTCCTAGATTTAATTTAGCTAATGCAAACTCAATTTATCAAGATAGTGTCGACTCCAATCAATCAAAACAAGTTAGCATAGAATTAAAATAGAGATCTAAGAAATACCCTAACAATATATATAAGCACAAAATCTCACCATGATATAAGTCAAGAGATCAATTAAATTCTACATTGGAGAAAAGAAAAGGATTACTCACTCATGAATTGAGTGAGCATCCAAAGAATAAGAAAAAAAACTTACAAGACTTGAAGGGGAAATTCTCCTCTTGAATAACCTAGGGTTGCCGCCCCTCTTTATGCAAAGAGAGGGTGCGGCACCCTAGCCCTAAAACTAGAAGAAAAACTAGAACTAGAAGAGAAAAAGAAGAAGAGAAAATTATCTAGATATTGTGTGTGTGATTTGTGTTACATAGGGTGGCTATTTATAGTGGAAATAACCCTAGAAACTCCAATTCTAAGTAGGATAGGAGTCTAGGACGGCTTAGAGGGTGACTTGGTCTCCAAGTTGGCTTAAAAATCTTCCTAGAACCAAAATCCTAGTCAAAATAGGATCCTGAAAAATTCTGGATTCGTACAGGAACTTTGACATCGTTTTTGGACTTGAAGATGGCAGAACTGGGTCTTGAACTTCAAAGGAAAGTTGTAGATCTCGGACTTAGCTTTCCAACGCCTACTCACGGGCCTAAAACGGAGGTCTGAGCAGAAAGTTATTGCCTTTTTAACGAGACTGCGTTGAATCTTAATCCTGTTAGGACTAGTATCGGGATTTAGCGGGAATTAGATATTCTTTTTGGATTGTGCGACATTAATTGGGATTTTAACTATAATTATGGGCTTATATGGGTTAAGTATTATCCCATATAAAATATCTAAAATTCCATAGCTTTCGGGCTTCTTCATGGCTTGTCTTGAATCCTTCGCAATTAAAGCTTCAATCTTCAATTCTTGCTTCTTGAGATAATTCTTCAATGATCTTTAAATATTCAAATTATCTTCAATAAGTCTTCAAACACGAACTTCGAATCTCCAAATCTTTACTCCAAATTGTTAAGTCCATATTTGTGTAAAAAGTCATCAAAATAGCTCCAAAAATAGTGAAAAACTATAAGTTTCCACTTTTCTTGTCTTCAAGACCTAAAAACACAAATACTTATAAAATAGGGTTAAATTCCACATAAAAATAGTAAAAAGCATAGGAAAATGATCATAAAATAAGGTTAATTTTAGCTCGATCATGCGGTGGAAGCAGTGCTCAAGGAGTATAAAGACATAATGACAGATCAGTTGCCCAAGATGTTGCCCCCAAGAAGAGGGGTAGACCATGAGATCGAACTACTCCCAGGAGTAAAGCCACCAGCAAAGGCTCCTCACCGAATGGCTCCTCCAGAATCAGCTGAACTGAGGAAAAAATTAGACGAGTTTTTACAAGTAGGATTCATTAGACCATCAAAGGCGCCATTTGGAGCCCCAGTTTTGTTCCAGAAGAAACAAGATGGGAGCTTGCGATTATGTGTGGATTATCGAGCGCTCAACAAGGAGACGGTGCGGAACAAGTATCCAATCCCTCTCGTTTCTGACCTCTTTGATCAGTTGAGCAGGGCCAAGTACTTCTCGAAGCTGGACTTGAGATCGGGGTATCATCAAGTCAGAATTGCCGAGGGAGATGAACAAGGACCACTTGTGTTACTCGGTATGGGGCATTTGAGTTTCTTGTTATGCCTTTTGGTTTAACTAATGCTCCTGCTACCTTTTGTACTTTAATGAATCAGGTATTCCACGACTTCCTTGACAAGTTCGTGGTGATTTATTTGGATGATATTGTGGTATACAGTTCCACCTTGGAGGAGCATCGTGAGCATCTGAGAATGGTGTTTGAGCGACTACGGGATAACCAATTCTACGTGAAAAGAGAGAAATGTGCATTTGCTCAAACCCGTATTAATTTTCTTGGACATATAGTTGAGCAGGGTCCCCTCCGAATGGATATGAAGAAAGTAAAGGCCATCGAGGAGTGGCCAACTCCCAAGAATATCAGTGAGTTACGTTCATTCTTGGGGCTTGCCAACTACTATCGACGTTTTGTTGAGGGGTACTCAAAACGGATAGTAGTCCTTACGGAGTTGCTTAAGAAGGGTCAGGAATGGAATTGGAGCTCCGACTGTCAGGAGGCCTTTGAGAACTTGAAGAAGACGATGATGACGGACCTTGTGTTAGCCCTTCCCGATATTGAAAAGCCTTTTGAGGTAGAGACAGATGCTTCCGATTTTGCACTCGGGGGAGTCCTACTTCAAGATGGTCATCCAGTCGCCTTTGAGAGCCGAAAATTGAACGAAGCAGAAAGGAAGTACACGACCTAGGAGAAAGAACTATTGGCAGTTGTGCATTGCTTGCGGGTATAAAGACATTACTTGCTGGGGTCAAAGTTTGTAGTGAGAATAGGCAACACAGCAGTCAGTCACTTCTTGACCCAACCAAAACTAACGGCCAAGCAGGCAAGGTGGCAAGAGATGTTGGCTGAGTTTGATTTTGTCTTTGAGCACAAAGCAGGGAAGGCTAATCAAGTAGCAGATGCTTTAAGCCGAAGGGCAGAGCTTGCCGCTTTGAGAAGGATAGCACCAATGTCGGCCAGCAAGGCAACCTCAGACATCTGAGCCTTGATAGAGGATGGGTTGATGAGAGACCCCCAAGCCTCAACGTTGATGGACCTAGCAAGAGATGGGAAGTCAAAATTCTTTTGGGTAGAGAATGGGCTGCTTTTGACCAAGGGCCCTCGAATGTACGTCCCGAGGTCTGGGGATCTGTGGCAGAAACTAATGCGGGAATGTCATGACACCCCATGGGCGGGTCATCCAGGGTGGAGGCGCACGTTTGCTTTGTTACAACAAGGATACTATTGGCTACACATGCGTGAAGATGTGAGGGACTACACCAAGACTTGTCTCATATGCCAACAGGACAAAGGTGAGAAAAGGAAGCAAGCATGCTTACTTGAACCCTTGCCCATTCCATCTAGACCATGGGAGAGTATCTCCCTCGATTTCATTTGTAGTCTCCCAAAAGTGGGTGACTTGGGTTCAATCTTGGTGGTAGTAGACTGGTTCTCCAAATATGCCCCCTTCATCCCGGCTCACAAACATTGCTCTGCAGAAGAAACAACTCGTTTGATCTTTAAGCATGTTGTGAAGTATTGGGGAGTCCCCGAGAGCATCATTAGTGACAAAGATCCAAGATTCACCGGGTCGTTTTGGAGAGAACTTTTCAAGCTCCCAGGGTCTGAGTTGAACATCTCAACAAGCTACCACCCTCAAACAGATGGCCAAACCGAATGGTTCAATGGGTTGTTGGAGGAGTACTTGAGCCACTTTGTAAATGCCAACCAGAGAGACTAGCCACCTTTGCTAGATGTGGCCCAATTGTGCTTTAATTCTCAAAAGTGCTCATCTACTAATAAGTCCGCTTTTGAAATTGTGACAGGACAACAACCCAGGTTGCCGCACACCCCAGTGGAGCTGTATAGGGGAAAGAGTCCACGAGCTTTCACCTTTGCCAAAGAGTGGAAGCAGAACACAGAGATTGCTCGGGCTTACTTAGAGAAAGCCTCCAAACGGATGAAGAGATGGGCCGAAAAGGATTGGAGACCACAACAATTCCAAGTTGGGGACCTTGTACTGGTGAAATTAGTCCCTTAACAACTACGATTCTGAAGGAAGAGAGACCGGCGGTTGGTGCGCAAGTACGAAGGGCCCGTGAAGATCATTGTTCGAGTGGGGAACACCTCTTACAAAATTGAATCGCCCTCATGGATGAAGGTTCACCCGATGTTCCATTTTTGCAACTTGAAGCCTATTCATGCAGATCCAAACGATCCGAGTCGCAGCAAAGCAACCAGAACGACTATTGCCATGAAGCCATCTTCCCAGCGCAGAGTAGAGGAAATCCTAGCTGATAGTACTTCTATTGTACGTAGGAAACCCACTCTTGAGTATCTTGTAAAATGGGAGGGATTAGGACCCGAAGAGGTTAGTTGGGAGAGAGCCCTTGACCTGCAAGCCTTCCAGCAGAAGATTGAAGAATTCCTAGCAACGAAGTCGACGAGGTCGTCGACATATTGAGTGGGGGAGGATGTCATGGCCAACCCTTGTATAGGGCCATGACATGGGTAGAGGGCCAACCTTAACCAGCCTTAGGTTTTTTTGTCCCCTTTTCAAATACATGAACTGTTACTAGTGGTAAAGCTCTTAAGTTCGTTTAGCTCTTTAAGGGGGGTGAGCAGTCAGCAGATAGTTGGGCTGTCTCACTGGTTAAGGTATGTATCAACACACCTCCTAGGGCTGCCCCCTTTGGCCCTAGGTTGGTAAGTCCCGAGATCCTTTTGTAAACTTATTATTAATAAAACCCTAAAATATTTTCCCTCTCCGAGACGAGGGGGTCACCGGGATAGTCGCGGATATGCCCCGGGGTTATGCTATTTGTCCCGTACTAACATTGTGGCTTAATGTTGCTTGTTCAGATTGAACATCAAATTGGCTAACTTGATCAGGAGAGCCCATTCAAGTGCCACACGGACGAGCTTTCAGCGAGAGAAGACTTAGTCCGTGACACTGAGCCAAGTGATCAGAAATATTAATGAAGAGCATGCTGCTTCTCTAGCATGCCCAAAGTGAGACACACTGGAATATAATAATACACTTAAAACACCATTTGACTTTTTTTAAAAAAAAAAACACCATTTGACTCTCTAAAGTTATGAGCATGTCTATGAACTTGAGCTTGAGCCTAACATTTAAGTAAGAGAAATTGATTAATAAAATCAGTAATAATGAGCAAGCAGAGAGGGAAAAATGAAAGAGACAGGAGAATCGTACATGGACTTGAGGACCTTGTTGGATACTTGGGAAAGTCTTTTCCTTTATAAGGAAGAGAAGATGGAAAACAAAGGCCTAGCAGTCTTTTCCTTTGGGGATATTTCTCAAGAGTTGCGACAATGAGAACTGTGAAAGATGAGGTCGGGAAGAGACTGGAAGATCACTCAGAGAAACAGATATGAAGGAAGACAATACATTCGGTTTTTTCCCTTATGCAGAATTGGGAGGTAACTACTAACTAGGCATTGTTTATTGGACAAATTATGAACAAAACTTTTACTTGTAACTCAGCTTCTATATCTATATAATATAATATTGATTGGAGAATTTTTCCTTTGATTTGAACAGAACTATCGTCAATTTCTACTACAAGGTCTTGCAATTTCACGAGTCCGATGTTCAAATCTTTGTTCATCAGTATCTTATGGTGTTGCAGCAGGTATGGCAAACAGATTTTCATCAAGAATGTAGAACACTTTGACAGTTGACAAGAGCAATTTGATCTTGTCCTTCCACCTTGTATAATTGGTGCCATCAAATTGATTAAGTTTTCTAACATCTTGTTGAGCCAGAATCTTCATGGTTGCATCATTGATAGCCATGGATAATCAATTTCAGAAACACGAAATCAACATAGCAATATTGTACTTGAATTGTTAGAAAATTTCTGAAAACTAAGAGAGAAAAACAAGACTTTGAGGAGCCAAGCTTTCTCAAATACAATATTGTCTGACTATCTCAAACAAGTTGTATTTGGGATACAACAAACCCACTTAAGAACATCCAGAGAGAAGTATAATTATTGGTTGTTATTTTCAGGGGAAAACACGTTTTTATTTATAGAAGCTTTCTCAAATACAATAAACATGTTTTCATTTGTAGAAGCCTTCTCAAATACAATATTGTCTGAATATTTCAAACAATTTGTATTTGGGATACAACAAAACCACTTAAGAACATCCAGAGAGAGGAGGTAGAATTATTGGTTCTTATTTTCAGGGGAAAACACGTTCTTATTTATACAACGTGATCAGAGACATCTCTTCAAGGTAACTGTTCGTCAACACATATCTTTTAAACTTGAAAAACTGTATTTACAGTTTTTGACAGTTTATTATATTCAAAAAATGCCTCTTATCCGAAAATACTTATTTAGACCAAAAAAGTTTAAGGCTTAGTAAAAATTCTAAGTCATTTAAGAGCCCAAGGCCCATGTGCCCATCTTTTGACTAAAAAAATTAGATTATTAACTAGGCCTATTAGTAAGATAACCAAGTCCAAATGACTTAAAACCCCCACTTGACCCATGTTATCCAAAAATAACTCTTTAAGCATCTTGACTTTTATAAAGCACTTGCTTTTGTATTTACTTAGCACTGTGGGATAACTCAAACAACAAACTATATAACAAATTATAAAAAAATCCAAATATGATCATCTCAACAAAATTTCATATAAGACAATTGCTATCATCAATATATTTAGTTTACAAGAGACATGTGGCTACAGTGCCGTTGTGGACATCTTTAGCTAATCTGAACTACTATATATATATATATATCTACAACCTCAATAGGCCATCGGATGAAAATTAGAGACAAAAGGTAACTGATAACTTCTTAGCTAGGATTTAAAGCTACTGATTTTTTGATCCATGGAGACAATGTTATAACTAGTCGGACGTAAACAACACAACCAAAGGGTACTGTTCAGTCCATGCATAAATAAAACTAATGAGAATACAAACAACTAAGACATGGAACTAATACTTGATTGAAATTAGGTTGGTTGAGTCCTAACTCAGAAATCACCTAGATGTTGCCAACAAATTCACTGAACATTGCAATAATTACCTTAAATTAAATCTGTTCAACTGTTATGTTTTCGCTAAAATACTTCATCATATTGTCAGGTATCTTGGAGGTCTTCCTAGAAGAGAGATCGCCAAACATTTCACTTTCAAAGTCTTTAATCTGACAAACGGAGAAGCTTCATCTTCTAACACATTTGGATACTTTATGAGACCCTACGTTATTATCAATGGTCTTAAGATGAGACATGATCCTGTTAAAAGTTAAAACCAAACAAGATGAAAATGTCTTTTATGTACCTCAATAATGTTGGAGCAAAGCACCAGAGACTGCACATGAATAAGCCGTACTAAACACAAGGTATTTTTTGGAGCAACAAATATGATGAAGACGAATCTCAGCCATTGCGGTAAAAAGTCAAGACCAGCAAGTTCCACAGATTTAGGATTACGGATACTTAAACTGAAAAACCGGAGTTTTGGGGCAACAATCTCAACCTTACAATCACCCAAATAGTAGGCTTCTATTTTCAAGGTATGAAGTTGAAGTTCACTAATTTTAAAATGATCGAACCTATGTATGTCACAATTACTATATAATTGCAAACTGTTGAGATTGAAGAGACCTACAAAAGGGTCAATTGAATTCCAAGGGGATGGTTCATCCTCTTCCGCAAAGTTACAAAAGCGGAGACTTAAAGCAGTCAAGGAGGGAAGAGTGAAATCCTTTAGTGAATGCAAGTTAATTAAGCCGCTCAACTTAAAGGTTTTCAAGGATTGAGAGATACTTTGAGAGATACTGAATAATGGGAATAAGGCTGTAAAAGATGTTGGTTTTAATTGAAGGCTAACATGTTGCACATTATGGGACATCGCATAATTCATTACTCGTTTCATGATTGAGTTGTACCCAAAGTATTTGAAAGAGAATCTGTTGAGAAAAATTGTTGTCGCGCCTCGACAAGACATGCCCCACAAATTCCTCGATCAAAGAAAGGTCACAAGGCTGATATCCGTGAAGAATAAGGTCGGGAAGAGAACAGGTCCACAAGTCCTTCCATCTCTTGTGTAGAGTACTGGTTTGAAAGCATGTCTTGGAGTGCAACAACAGTATCAAGGAAAGGATGTGAATTAGTATGCTGTCCGGTAAATCGCTCAATCTATCGATATCCTCCGCCTCTCTTCCTTGTTCTCCATCATTCTTCTTCGCCTTCTTCTTCCCTACTCCCGCCATGCGTACGAACAAACACGGAAGATAAACTTACATTCTTTTCCCTATGCAAAAACCTCAAAGGTGAGGTTATTTGACGGTGCAAGTCTCTTTAGATGAAATATATTGGATTTTGGATTTTGGATTTTGGTTTTCATTGGCTCTGTTTTTTATTTTGGGTAATTATTTGATACACGGGCGGTGTAAATTTTGGACTCCACAAGCGGATTGTGGAGTTGACACATGACCATTTTCTGAATTAATTAAATTTTAAATATTTTAATCTAATCCATAGGGGACACATGTCACCCTTCAAGACCCGCTTGTGCAGTCTGTTAAACTCCACTGACGGTGTATTATATATAAACCCTTTTATTTTATATATCAATTATTTAGTTTTTTCAATTTTAATCAACTAAAAACTCTATCTTCATTTGATTAAATGTAATAATACTTATAAATTCTATTTCCTCGAAAATTTTTAGAAGAATAGAATTGTAAAAAAAAATCTAATTATTAATACAATAAAAAATCTAAAATACAAAGCTAAAATTAAAATAATGATATTCATGAACTTACATTTAAAAGTGGTATTTTAGGAACTTTTGGTTTTGGCTTAATCGAATCAATGGTTTTTTGTTGAGAGTTTAGCGGAAACAAGAGGGATTCTTCAGTTAGAAGTGTACGGGGTCTTTTGGTTTTATAGTTTGGTTATCAAAATTTCATAACTTATTACAATTGTGGTTTTCAAATTTTCATATTGTGGTTACAAAAATTTTGGATTATTGCAAAATAGGCCCTTGAATTATACGAAAAATATCAAATAAGCCCTTGAACCTAAATTTTAGCCATTCGAACCCTTAAAAACCTAATTTTGGCCAAATAAGCCCTTCTGCCATTAGAATAAGCCACGCCAGCATACCACACGGCTTCTGTACGGGGTTACGATTCTAGCAGGTAAAACCACGCGGCCGAGCAAACTCGGTTGGGACCAATAGGAAATAAATGAGTTGCTTCATCAAGGGGCCATCCCTTTAAGGCCCTAGTCCTTTCTGAGGAGCCTTCCCTTCCCTGGTCCTTTCCTTCTCTATCTCTCAAGTGACAATCAAGCCATCAATCCACATTCAATTAGCTCATGCCACGTCAGTTTAAGTTAAATTTTCTGAAAAAAAAATTAAAAAATGACTGGTTAACAATATTTCATAAGGAGTTAAACAAAATTTCATAGGAATGTTAACAAAATTTCATAGAATGGTTCTTGAAATTTCATAGGGAGGTTGGAATCTTTTCAATATGTATCAAGAAGATTGAGCAACAATTAGAAGTCCATTCTATAAAGTCATTGACAAAATTTGGAAGGTTGGTTTTGCCAAAATTTTGTTACTTCTTATTTGTATTATATTTTTTGGATAGCTTATGGTAAATTAATTACTTTTTGTAGGAATGTATAGCTTTGATTCTAATTACATGTGCCATATTTATGCATAAATGTAGAGATACTTGGAGGTGTTGGGGAAGGTACTCTCACTTGCTGAGAAGTTTGGTTTTTCCAGTGGATTCAGTTTGATGCATCTGTTGTTCGTGGCCTTGCCTACTACACCAATATTGTGTTTGAGGTTAGATTTTCAAACACATGTCTTTGAAACAAATGATATTCGAACTTTACTGCTTGCATCAATACCATTAGGCTTGCCTATGACCATTAGCATATTGGAACCTTTTGCAGTTGCCCTCCATTGCGATAGAATGTAGCATTGGAAGTCTCTTGCAATATTACTATGTTTTATCTTTCGATAAATATTTATTGTACGAAAATTGTCTAAGTTGGTTACGGTATTAAATATCATTTATCAACTTTCTTTATACCTTTTGAGCTTTCAGCATGACATATAGTTTTCACAGGGTTTTGATAGAGACAGAAAGTTGAGAGCTATATCCGTGGTGGTGGACGATATGATAAATTACTTTCAACTTTTGGTGGGGAGTGTTATATAGTTTGTTGTTAGTGTGGAAGTTAAATCCCACATTGGTTAGGAACCTAAAGAAAAAGTGCTTTATAAAGAGAAAGATACCTTTAAGGTTGCGTTTGGTTAAGGTGTACATCAGATTAAGGGCGTAATCTGCCTTTTGGAATCTGAGTGTGTTTGGTATGCAGGGATGGAGATTCCGGGTCGCCAACATTCTGGGTACCACGTAGAATTGTGGGAATGTTGCCTGGAATCACATACCCACCTCCCCCCGTGGTTTTGTGATATTCCCCCGGAATCTGAATTTTTTTGGCAAAAATGCCCTCCTTTAACCCTTTTAGACAATAATGCCATTAAAGTTGTAAAATATACCAAAATCAAAAAATAAAAGAACAAAAAAAAAGCAGACTTCATTTCTTTTTTTCTTTTGAAAACCCTAGCGCCTCTCATTTGCTTCTCTCGATTTGTTGAAATCTGGTCGATCTGAAGCTAATTTTCCCCGTCGTTGCCACTGTAAGTCTCACTCTCTTGATTGCGTTAGGTCAAATGCATCTATTCTGCTTCATAAAGTTTCGAAATGCCTCTGTTTTTGCTTCAAAATGGCTTTCGAAATGCCTCTGTCTTGCTTATGAAATTGGGTTCGCCATGCCTTTGTTTTGTTTGAAAATAGGGTTCGAAATGCCTTTCTTTAGTTAAAGCTATGGTGGAGCATCAGTTTTCTTTTGGATACAAGATTCAAAGTTTAATGGAGTCGGTAATAGAGTGTTGAGATGTTATGCGGTTTTGATGGTTTTGAAAGCATTGTGCATGAAGCAAATTGCTTTAGGGGGAGGACTCTTCTTGATTTGGAATGACGTTTTTTTCTCAATTTGTTGTGCGGTGTCGTCAAATGAAGATTTTTTTTTTGAGGTTATTGGTTTTTGTAGGTAATGATTGGAGTTGGATTCAGGTTGAATTGAGGAGGTTCCCTTTTAATAGGAGATTATCAGTTATAAGATTGTTTTGAAGTGGACTCTAGAGATTTTTTGGTTTGGAAACTCTGTTCAAATGTTTAGAGATGGATATTGTATATATGGCTGGTCCTGAAAGAATAGAAAAAAGAATTCATTGAAGGTTGAGTTGAGAGGCCTGATGATGTTTCATGGCGATTGGCGAATGAGGAAGTGATTGGTTCATTTTGTAAAGAAGATTGTTTCTGACTGCATAATTGACGTTTTCCATGAAGTTGTCGTTTACTGCTTTGGGGGGTTTCGATTGCCTTAATTGTTTGGTTGAGAGTTGATGTTTGAATTGTAGTTTCTTTGGTGTAAGAATCATGAAGAAGCACTTTGGAGACTGCGGGTTTTGGTCTGCTCACATCACCTCCTTGTAGAAGAATATTTTAATTTTCAAAGCTCAGCTTGCTTTTAGAGAGGGCAACCATGAGGCAGATGTGTTCAACTTAACAAACGGTCCGTTGGAAACTGCTTGATTAAGGTTCTTTTATTGGCTGGTTTGGGTGATTTGTTTTCTTGGTCTGCTTTGTTTTGGACTGTTTTGTTGTGTTTTTGCAGCCCCTGTATTGTTTTATTGCTTCTAATTAATAAACAACAAGTGACTCCACCTATATGAACATGAAATGGTGCCACTTCAACAAGAGTATGAAAGGGTTTTACTTTTGTACATATTCATAGAAAATGGATCGCTAGCACAAGACCAGTCATAGTGCTAGGAGTAAACGAGGAATTCAGTTAGAAGAAAATAAGTAAAGTGTGTGTGGTTTTTCCGATGTTAGATGAAATAAGTCATGGTTAAATCCTAGGACACCATGTACTTTGTTAGCGTCCTGAAATGCTTACACTAATTGAAGGTCCAATTCTTTAAGAATCCTTCTTGTATGCACTATGCTTTATTCAAGTCAACAAATTAGTGGGGGAATGTTAATAGTTTGTTGTTGGTGTGGAAGTTAAATCCCACATTGGTTAGGAACCTAAAGAAAAAGTGCTTTATAAAGAGAAAGATACCTTTAGGGGCCGTTTGGTTCGTGGGTTTCATTTATGACCATGGTTATTTATATAGATGGGTATGTGGGTAGGTAAGTGAAATGACCGGGTATATGATGGGTATCTGGGATGGTTGCGTTTGGTTCACGTTAAAAATACGCGGGTATTTCACTTAGTTTCGGATATACCCATGTACAAAATACCCACGTTTGTTATAGCGAAACGCGGTAATGTAATGGGTATTTTTGCAAAATTACTTCAATTGCCCCCATTTCACTTGACTAAACTAAATATTGTCTTACAAATTAACAAAGGCTTTAGCTAACGGGTGCATGATTGCACCCGTTAGACACAATTCCATATAGCAATATAATAAATGTGAAAGTCACTTTTCTGACCCATTTGAAAAAAATAAATATAGAAACCAATTAGTTTTAAGTTACCAAAATATCCTTCACCTTTTCCCTCCAAAATCAGGCAACAGCATACCAAAAGTCGGTTTTCCCTCTTCACCTTTTCACTAAACTCTACAGACTATACTTTGGCCAAAAAAACTCTACAGAGTATACCAAGCCACTGTTTTAGTTTTCACTTTTCACAATCTCAAATTTTCTACACTTTTTTAAAGTAAAATTATGGAGGTGTAATTTGCTCTTCTATTGTTAAGGTAATTCTTTCACCCAATTTTAATTTTATTTTCTTATTCAACTTATTTTTTCATAATTTGTTTAGAAATGATGGGTAAATTCTTCTTGAATTTTACTTACTTGAACAATTTTTCAATGTGTAGCTTTTTTTATTAAAAA
>AWUE01018715.1:0-10328 GCA_001974825.2 Corchorus olitorius | reverse complement strand
ATTAATAATAATATAAGGGTTAGACTTTGAACACGTGGCAAGGTTCATAGTCTAGTCCATTTGGGATGTACAGGGGAGCTGGCTTGGAGGCTCGGGCTAGGAGGCAAGTTGAGAGTACTACTCAACCTTTTCCTGATGAGAGTGACGTGTTCCTACCCTACTCACCCAACAAAATACTCACTTGGTATCATACTCCTACCCTACTCACCCAACAAAATACTCACTTGGTACCATACTCACTTAGTGAGATACTCACTTACAAAGCCACACTCACCCAGTACAATACTCACCCAACCAAGTGAGGCCATCCATACTCACATAGTATATACTATACACGATAAATACTCATACCCATAAACGGTTACCCATTAACTCACGATTTCAAAATAAGAACGTGGGTAGTTACTTACTAAAATTAAGGGTATAAATAAGACCCTTAGACAACGGAGAAAAGGGGAATCATTCTTCGATTATCCACGGCATACATAGACTTTATTCTCTTAAAAAGCTCTCTGGCCCAAAGAAAACTACCAACATCGTAAACAACCATTATCAACACCGACTGCCACCGTGCACTCATCATCAAGGAACTGCTCCAGCCTTCCTCCTTGCCACCTCCTGTAGATCCTTATCTGTTTGTGACGTTGCCTCACTCTACATCTAAGAACCCTTGTTTACACTTTTTCCTTATAATGTTTATAGTAGCGGTCTCTGCTGAACCAACATGATCTTCCTCTTCCTCATTAATTAATGCGACGGCGCCGCCAGAAGCATTTACAAAAACCTCGGAGGCGGAGCTACTCCTGGACTCATCAGCTAATTCCTCTGCATTGGAGAGAGCTAAGCTTCCAGATAAATTATCACTTATCTCTATCTCTATGTTTGGTAAAGCACCTTCTGCGGATGATGATGATATGGAATCAATATTTAACGAATCCTGAAAAGAAAATATTTTTAATTAGTAATATTCAATTAATTTAAAATGCTAATTTAATTGCTAATAATATTGAACAAGTTGATCGGCTTACACTGGCGCGTCGAGTATTCTTGATTTGTGGCTAACAAATCATTTTAGTTATAGAGTTTTTTGTTCTCGGTTCTTATGATATATGAGAATATGTGGTTAGCAAATTCGATATTTGGAGCAGGTCTTATAATTGAAGAATTAATCTGGAAAAGTAAAATAGTAGTGTCTTAAAACATGTAGTTGTAGAAAATAAAAGTTTTTGCAGTTGGTGTCATACCATTTCCCCTTTTTTAGAGTTGTTATCGCTTAATTTATCGAATAAAGATAGAAGGATACATTGCAATATAAGAAAAAACCATCATTTCATGAATTTGTAAGACTATAATCAATTCTTTTTTCTTTTTTTTTTGAAAAATAAGACGATAATCATTCTATTTGAAGATGAAATGTATAACAATCCATTTTTTTTAAAAAAAAAATTTCAATATTGCATTCATGGGATAAATTTACTTTTAAAACCACAATTAATTGCGTTCACATTCACCTTTGGTAAAAGACCAAAAAGTAGAGTTATCCATCTCAACATTAACCAAAGTTTAGGGCCTTAAAGTAATTTGGTAGGTGGAAAATAACTAACATATTCAATAATCTAGTCCCTCATTAACCCAAATATGAGATTAAATAGTAAATTCATAAGTCTGGAGGAAAAAGGAATGCTGAAAAACTAATTGAGGGCTTAAAGTAATTTGGTCAATAGAAAAAGACTAAAAACTAAAATATTTAATAATCTAGCCCCTCATTAACCCAAACATGGGATTAAATAGTAAATTCATTGAAGCAATAATGTCAACATGAATAGTATTTTTTGATAATTAACCAAGTGAGAAAAGACAGAAAAGGACAAAAAAAGTTTAAACCAAGCCTCCTCATCGATCCTCAAAAAGGGCGTTTAGTAATTTCATTGGGTGTTTCAAATAATATGTAATATATATATATATATAGTAACTTCTAATGACGAAAACGCGAGAGAAATTACAATGACCATATTGAGTTTTGAGGATATATATACTAAATATTATTTGAAACACCCAGGAATATTACTAAAAACTCCTTTTGAAAATCGATGAGGAAGCTCGGTTAGAACATTTTTTTTCCTTTTATGTCTTTTCTCATTTGGTTAATTACTAAGAAGCCCTCAGTTTCTCACCATTTCCTTTTCCTCCAGCCCTTTTTTGTAATTGCAAGAGTTTTTAACCAATTGAATGTGAAAGCATTTATTGACCATCAAATCATGTACTATTATTTATTTATTAAGAAGCCCCTCAATTAGTTTCCCACAATTCATTTGGGTCTTTTGCCACTTTGAAGACTCATTTGCCCACTTTGTGTCCTCCTTTTGTTCTTCCTAATTTCGCTATTTCTGTAATTTTATGTGTAAAACCCATTAAAGTCTTCAGACTAATTGGTTTTGTTTTAATTTAAAGCCTTCGGCCCGATCCCTCCGCTTCTATCACAGACCTCTAGGAAAAATCCACAAAATTCGTAGCTCCACAAATATCGGGTCGGGTCACATTTACAAGATATCGACCCTTTATATAAATAATAAGAATCTCTCTCTGTATCTTGTATTCTTGATGAGTTGTATTGTTTTCTCCCAAATAATAAGAATCTTTCTCTGCCCGTGGACGTAGATCAAATTGATCGAATCACGTAAATCTTCTTGTTCTTGTTTATTATTTTAGGCTTGTTTAATCGCAACAATTGGTATCAAGAGCTTAGATTGGATTTCTTGATTGGTCCCTGGTATCTGTTCGTGATAAGGGTTTATTGAGAAATCATTTTTTCTGGGATTTAGGGTTTTGCGATTCAAGATGTCTTCATCAGGGAAATTCGACATTGAGAAATTCAATGGGTCGAAGGATTTCATCTTATGGAAGGTAAAGATGAAGGCGATGATGATTCAGCAGAACTGCGCAGGTGCGATTGATAAAGAGTTGTTGCCTAAAAAATCAACAGAGAAGGAGATAAAGGAAATCATGGCGAAGGCTCATAATGCAATCTTGTTGAGTCTTTCTGATGAGGTTTTAAGAGAGGTTGTTGCGGAGAAAGATGCTGCGAGTTTGTGGAAGGCGCTTGATGATAAGTATATGAAGAAGTCTTTAACTAATCGGTTATACCAGAAGCAACGCCTGTACACATTCAAGATGGCAGAAAATACACCTATAAAAGATCATCTTGATAACTTCAATCGGATTATACTTGATCTTGGTGGAGTTGGAGTCAAGATGGAAGATGAGGATTTGGCGCTGATTCTCCTATGTTCGTTGCCAAGGTCGTTTCAGAATTTTTGAGATACCATGTTGTATGGTAGAGAGACGATAGCTCTGAAAGGTGCTAAAGACGCTTTGCTTTCGAAGGAACTGCAGAAAAAGTTTCAGCAGATGTTGAAGGAGAAGCAGGTTTAGTTGTTACACGAGGCAGAAACAAGGAGAAAAGCAGCGGCACTGCTAGGGGCATATCACGCTCCAAATCGAGGCTATCTAGGCTTCGTTGTTTTTTCTGTAATGAGAAAGGGTACCTGCGTAAAGATTGTCCTGAGCGCAAGAAAGGTAATTCTAGTGAGAAGAAGGAATCGAATGTAAAAGCTACTGCAGTTATTGTTCAAGAGGGTTCATCTCTTGTGGAGAGTTCAGATGATGAAGTAGGTACTGATGTTCTAACTGTTAGTACTGTGGGCTCTGCAAACACATGGGTTCTAGACACTGGTGTGTCTTATCACATGACGTTTTCAAGAAACTTGTTCACCACTTTTAAGGAGTGGAACGGAAGTGTGATGTTGGGTGTTGAGACAGCTTTGAGTATCAAGGGCAGTGGTTTAGTGCAGATTAAAACGCATGATGGAACGATTAGAACGTTTGATGCTTGGCTTGTTCCTGAACTCCAAAAGAATTTGATTTCTTTGGGTACTCTTGATAAACAAGGGTACAAATATTCTGGCGAAAATGGGCAGATCAAAGTTTCGAAAGGTGCTATGACTATCTTGAAGGGTAAATTGCAACACGGGATTTACACTCTGATAGGCAACTCAGTGATAGGAGAAGTAGCAGTTTCCGAGTCTCTTGGGGATTCAAATGATCGTACAGAATTGTGGCATCGTCGGTTGGGACATATGAGCGAGCAAGGACTGGCAGTTTTGAGCGAAAAGGGTCTTTTAGATGGGTTAGAATGTGGAAAGTTAAATTCTGCGAAACATGTGTTTAGGTAAGCAGCGCAGGGTTAAGTTTAGTTCTGGCAAGCATACATCTAAGGGGATTCTTGATTATGTTCATTCTGATTTGTGGGGTCCTGCTCCTGTGGAGTCTCATAATAGATGCAGGTATTTCGTGACTTTCATTGATGATTACTCCAGGAAGGTTTGGGTATATTTTCTGAAAACAAAGGATGAGGTGTTTGATCGGTTCAAAGAGTGGAAGATTATGATTGAAAAATATACCAGTCGGCAAATCAAGACTCTTAGAACTGATAATGGTTTGGAATTCTGTGGTCAAGAATTCAATGAGTTCTGCAAGAAAGAGGGTATAGTGAGGCATCACACTGTACGAAGAACGTCACAACAAAATGGAGTTACAGAACACATGAACCAAACACTTCTGCAGCGTGCTAGGTGCATGCGACTAAATGCTGGTTTGTCAAAGAAGTTCTGGGCTGAGGCAGTTAATACTGCTGCTTATTTGGTGAATAGGTCTCCATCAACTGCAATTGATTTGAAGACTCCTCAAGAGGTATGGTACGATAAACCCTCTGATTACTCTGACTTGAGAATATTTAGTTGTCCTGTTTATGCTCATGTTAATGATGGTAAACTGGAGCCTATGGCAATTAAATGCATATTTCCAGGATATTGAACTGGTGTTAAAGGTTATAAGTTGCGGCATTCTGATAGCAACAAAGTTATTATTAGCAGAGATGTAACCTTTAATGAATCTGCTATGTTTAGCCAGAAAGAGAAGCTTGTTGATCTTGCAGGTACTGACCAGAGAGTGGTATTTGATGCACCACCTTTGAAATCACCTTCTGTTACTACAGAAGAGTCCAGGACTGAAACTGATGATTTGTCTAAAAGTATAGCAGAAAGGAGAACCAGAAGGGAAATCAGAAAGCCACAAAGGTATGCAGATTGCATTAGTTTTAATGTTGGTGAAACCGGTCCTATTGCATATGCTTTGTCAGTGGCAGAAATTATTGATTCTGATGAACCAAGATCCTATAAAGAGGCAATTAAGAGTGAGAATGCAGTAGACTGGTTATTAGCTATGAATGAGGAGATGCAGTCTCTTGCGAAGAATGAGACATGGAAACTTGTACCATTGCCAAAAGGAGTGAGACCAGTAGGATGTAAATGGGTATTCAAAAGGAAAGAGGTAATCCCCGGAGTTGAACCTGCAAGGTTCAAGGCTAGACTTGTGGCTAAGGGTTTTTCGCAAAAGGAGGGAATAGACTACAATGAGGTATTCTCACCAATTGTGAAGCACAAAATTATTTGGGTTCTTCTAGCCATGGTCAGTACTCTTGATCTCTATCTAGAACAGTTAGATGTTAAGAATGCTTTTTTGCTTGGTAATCTAGAAGATTAGATTTACATGGCACAACCTGAGGGATTTATTGATTTTGAGAATGAAGACCATGTGTGCTTATTGCAGAAGTCCTTGTATGGTTTGAAACAGTCTCCTAGACAGTGGTATAAGAGGTTTGACTCATTTATGGTTTCTCATGATTTTGCTAGAAATCAGTATGATAACTGTGTGTACTCTAAGAAGTTGTCTGATGGTTCATATATATACTTGCTGCTATATGTTGATGACATTTTGATTGCAGCCAAGGATTTGGTTGAGATTAATAGCCTGAAAGCTTTGCTAAGCAGTGAATTTGAGATGAAGGATTTGGGTGCAGCGAAGAAAATTTTGGGTATGGAGATTTGGAGGGATAGAAAAGCAGGCTTGTTGTATGTATCTCAACAAAAATACATCGAAAAGGTACTGCACTCTTTTCAAATGGATAAAGCCAAACCAGTTAGTACCCCTTTAGCTGCACATTTTAAACTTGATGCTAGTGCTCTACCTAGTTCTGATGATGAAGTTAACTACATGAGTAGAATACCATATTCTAGCATAGTAGGTAGCTTGATGTATGTTGTGGTTTACACTAGGCCAGACTTAGCTCATGTTGTTAGTGTGGTTAATAGGTTTATGAGTAATCCTGGTAAAGCTCATTGGGATGCTGTTAAGTGGATTATGCGATATTTGAATGGAACGAAGAATGTCTGTCTGTTTTATGGTTCTGATGGTAATTCTAGATTGATTGGTTATGCTGATTCTGATTATGCTGGTGACCTTATTAAAAGAAGATCTTCAACATGTTATATCTTCACCATGTATGGTTGTGCTATTAGTTGGAAAGCAACTCTTCAAGCAACTGTTGCTTTGTCTACTACTAATGCATAATATATGTCATTGACTGAAGGGATTAAAGAAGGTATGTGGTTGCATGGTCTTGTTGATAGTTTGGGTTTGAATATTTCGAAGCATGTTATTTACTGTGATAGTCAGAGTGCTTTGAGTTTGGCGAAAAACCCTGTGTATCATGAAAGATCAAAGCATATTGATGTTAGATTGAATTTTATTCGTGATGCTTTGGATAATAAGGTGGCCACTATAGAGAAGATTCCTACAGCTGATAATCCTGCAGACATGTTGACGAAGCCATTGACAACTGACAAGTTCAAGCATAGCTTGGACTTGGTAAATGTTCGCATAGCTTGAAGCCCTTAGGGGCTTGATTGGCAGAGAGGGAAGCTTGACTTATTTTGGTGATTTGGTAAACTTAAGTCAAGGTGCAGATACTTCGATTGGGTTATGTAGAATTCAAGTCAAGGTGGAGAATTGTTATTTGTGCCTGGAATTCTTGTTAACCCGGCCCGAATTGTGACCCGACCTGATATTTGTGGAGCTACGAATTTTGTGGATTTTTCCTGGAGGTCTGTGCTGGAAGCGGAGGGATCGGATCGAAGGCCCAAGACCGCAGCCCAGCACTGACCTCATGCGGGGAAGATGCAGAATAGGCGTAGGGGTGCGGGGGTGAAGCCCCCCACAGTATAGATTAGATGTCCTAGTCAAAACAGGAACTAAATACCCTATGTTTATATAAGGGGTTTATATCTTGTATTCTTGATGAGTTGTATTGTTTTCTACCAAATAATAAGAATCTCTCTCTGCCCATGGACGTAGATCAAATTGATCGAACCACGTAAATCTTTTTATTCTTGTTTATTATTTTAGACTTGTTTAATCGCAACATTACCATTACGTCAAATGAAGCACAAACTTTTAGCTCAAAAAAGACAAAGTGAATGGCACTCAATTTCTTGATAGGATCTGGCCCAAAAAAAAATCTTGATAGGAAGAGCGAGATGTCATATGAGGTCAAGCCAAGGGTGAGGAATGGAATATGGGGGCACCACTTTCTTCTGTTTTAGGTCAAGTTACGACTTACGACATTGGTGATCGATTAAATAAATTTATATGGACAGAATGACTAATATTTTCACCTGCTTTTTAAGTCATAGAGATCCAATTTTGTGGGCTTATACAGACAGATAACGAACTTTTGTCCCAAGTAACGCTCCCCAATTTGCTAGCTTTTTTTTTCCTTTAAATGTCATAATCAAAGAAATGAGATGGAAATAGGCTGAAGAATCATAACGCATATAATTAACAGTGACACCCAAAATGGGCCAAACCCTCAGTCTCTTGCTTTCTATTTCGTAGAAATAGATGAGTGGAAATTTACAGTGTAGAGACTCCTATGATACCCAAGAGAAGGGTGTTGCTTTCTAATCGTTTTTTTTTTGGTATTTATTAGGGGCTAAAATTCATGTTAAAATCGTGTTTTAATTATTAACATCTTTAATTAAACAAAAGAAAATTTTATTTGGTACGAAACTTTTATTTTAAACTTCTACCTCAATAAATAAAAATTTCACATTCCAAAATAAAATTCATTTTAAAAAATACTATCTCTATAAACCAAAATTCACTTGAATATATGATAATATGTGTGATGTGATTTAGTAAAGAACTTAAAAGACATGCACCTCACCTTATTATAAAATTTTTTGGTGAAACACCTTATTATAAAATGAACTCATAAGACTTGATAATTTTAAACTATGCTTTGATTTTCATTGCACCTCAATTTTGATTTTATTTACCTTTCGTAATTAGAATTCGTTTCCCCTAAGTTAGAATATTTGTTTAATATTGTGATAGAAGTGCTTTTAGAGTCATCAATGAACTTAGCAAGGAAATGGGTCCAAGTCGATCGAGTTTGGGTCAAGTTGGAGTTCAAACATCCCACTACTCGGTTTGACATTGATTCATATGTATATTTGGTAACAAGGGGTAGTTATGTATGGAACATATCCAACGATAAAAAAAATGTCAAGGCAAAAGTAAATTATGTGTGTTTATACCACAATTTACATTTTTGGTAAAATGGTAAATGCACATGTTGGTACACAATGAAGGGCCAAGATTTGATCCTCTAAAGTCCTATGGATGGTTGGATTTAGTCCACCCTAGGCCAAATTCAACAAGGAAAGAGTTGAATTTTGATCTAATTTCCTTAATTACTCCCAAATTACTTATGGAAATTATGGAATTAGGAAATTAAAGAAATTAAATGTGTTTATACAGCAAGGCCGCCCCATTTTACTCCACAAATTGTGTTTGACCGGCCTATGCCATTAAAATCGGATTTGAGCCCTCCCGGGGTAAACTTTTTACAAGTTTTCAATTAAGGACAATGGGATTAGGGTTTCAAAATTGAGGTTGAAGATGAATGAATTTGGCAACATGTCTTTTATTAAAGTTGTTCCAAATATTATGAAGAACACTCTGTCCAAATTTCAGCTCATTCCGAGCCCGGAAGAAAACTTGCATTTTGTGCAATTAAGGACAGAATTCAATCCCGAGACATTTTTTGCATGGCGATTTCACCAATTGGCACAATAGCTTGGTTTTCATGCAATATTAATGCTATTTGGAGGAATTTAGCCATGTTTGTCCATTTTCACAACTTTTCACTTTTATTCAATTAAGGACAGTATGGCTAAATTAGCTCGGTTTAAGCCATTGCCTTAATCGATTTTTCATGATTTTGTCATATGACCTTAGTGATATGATAATTAACCTAATCTCATGTTCAATTGATCAATTTTAAAGTTTCGTGGCATTTGGAGTCCGTTTCAGCACCATTTGGCCTCTCCGCACTTGGTTTTCCACCCCTGCTTGCTGCACCGAGACTTTTGGAGCCAATTAAATGCAAATTTCAGAAATTATATGTGATAATTATCACATGGAAGAGTCAAAAACGTGGTGTACTTTCTCTTGGCTGATTTGGTGGAATTTTCCTTAATTAAAGGGATTTACATCAGAAATTAAATACGGAAGATAATCCAGAATCAAGAGGGGGTTAATCTGGACCGTCGGATTGCAACAAACCCTAGCAAGCCACCTCCTATATAAAGGACAGCAGCTCCAATGAAATTTACCCCCCAACAACCTCTCAAAAAACCTCTCCTCAGAGTAAAATACTTGCCCAGTGCAAATCAATCAAGCCCAGTGCTTCTTTTATCATTTTTCCAACAAGCCTCAGAGCTTTCATCTTTATTTCTCAATGTTATTCATCAAGTTCTTCACTTGATTTTATTTTTATCATTATCAATCTTGTTCTTACAAGAAATCTCTTGTATTTACTTTTCATTTGCAATCAAATAACAAAACCTTGTTATTTTTCCTTTCATGAATCAAGAAAATATCCTTTTTACAGCAATCCTTTTCATGTTTTCTGAATCTGGAATCAATGATTTAAACACGTTTGTGTGACTTTGATTCAGGACTCGCAACTCGTTTGATTTACTTTATGTTTGCTGCACTCCAAGCAATCCTTTACTTTTCACTGCACTTTTTCTCAATTTTTACTACAAAATTGAACTTTTATTTTTACTTGCATCTTTTTCTCAATTTTTAAGACAAAATTGATCTTTTAATTTTCATCGCATTTTTTATCAATTTTTTGACAAAATTGATTGGCACGCTCGGTACCCTTTCACCAAGAACTCCAAAGAGATTTTTTGGCGCGAACATTTCTTTTTGGCACGCCCGGTGGGACAACAAGGATTCAGATCTCATTTTGGTGCTATTAAAAGGTTTATTTTCTTTACTGCTTTTGTTTAATTTTTAGATTTCATGACATGTCAAATTTTAGCTTTTCTTCATACTCTTCTTCTACCTTTCTATTTTAT
>AWUE01018714.1:0-20188 GCA_001974825.2 Corchorus olitorius | reverse complement strand
CTAACGGTGTTGATGGTATATGGAATGATATGAATGAGCCAGCTATTTTTAAGGTGATTCTCAAAATCCTTATTACATGTTCGTATTTTTTTTATTTCCTGTATTGGCAATTTCTCTCACATTTTTCTTGACAGGTTGTAACAAAAACAATGCCTGAGAGCAATATTCACCGGGGTGATAATGAACTTGGTGGTTGTCAAAGTCATGCATACTATCACAATGTACTGTTCCTGTACCTTTTTTTTTTTTTTTTTCCCTGTGCCTTCCAACCATGGGTGATTTATGTTATACTTGTTTCCCACTGTGAGATATATGGCATCTGATGTTGTACAATTGCAGTTGAAGTAATACTCAAATTCATTGATTGCATATGGTGTTCTCAAATTTTATTTATTGGTATTGGTAACCATGTTAGGTATATGGCATGCTAATGGCAAGATCAACTTATGAAGGTATGAAATTAGCTGATAAAAGAAAGCGCCCTTTTGTTCTTACAAGAGCTGGATATATTGGGAGTCAAAGGTATGCGGCAACATGGACAGGTGATAACCTCTCCAATTGGGAGCACCTTCACATGTCCATCTCCATGGTACTTCAATTGGTAAGTCAGTTTTGGAGATTAATTAAGCAAAGATGGGATGATGATAACTCTTTCTGCAACCTTCTTTTGATAACTATGCGTTTCTGTTATATTTTCCACTCTCTCCTCTTTTCTTCCTCTTACATGATGAACTATAGTGTGGTGGGCAAAATTATATTTGTGTCTATGGTACTTAAAATTGATTGCATTTGTCTGATGCACTATTGATTTGTTTTATTTAAGTTTGTGGTAGAACCAATTATTACCTTATAGAGTGCATCAGTTAGAGAATCAGGTTAAATTTTATTTGATCAGTTTTTTTCCCCTGCTTGGTTTTGGAATTCTTGGTACCACTTCCTTAAGTTCCTTTTTTACTGTTTTCTGTTTACTTAAGTCTTTTATTTTATTAGGTATACCTTTTCCTACTTGATTAGATTGTTCTAACTAGTATAATAGGCAATAGTAGTTGACAACCTAAAAGGCATACTTTTTTTAATCATAATTTCTGAACTGATTTAGAGGTTTATTTTAAACCCAATTTATCTCTCTACTGTTTAAACTACAATTACACCTATTCTAGCCCCTAATTCTTGAGTTATAATTGTCCTTACGTTATACCTACTAGTGGTGCTAGATAACTCTTATATGTGGAGTATATTTAAAACAAGATAGCTTTAGGGGGTAGTGATTCATGATAGTAGTAATATGAAATTCTTAAGAAAATAGAAAAATCTAAATAAAGAAAGTAATATATAAGATAACCTAAGCTTCGCACCTAGTGTTCCTTATTGCATCGCGCAATGTAGAAGAAACATTGCATTACACCTAGGCTTTTCTTGGTAGGGTGGAAAGAAAAATGAAAAGATGGAAAATATATTAATTCTTTCCTTGTATGCTTGGCAGGAAAGATAGACAATTTAATCTTCTTTCATTCCATGTCTTGGTAGAGTTGAAATGGAAGGAAAGAAAATGAAAAGAATATTCATAACATCGCTCCCATTTTCTCTCCACCAACCATCCCATTTTTTGGAGTAATTTCTTTATATGCTTAAGGAGAGAAAATGCTAATTTCTCCCATTTTCTTTCCTTTCACTTTACTTCGTCACCAAATTATTTTCTTTCCGCTTTTTCATCCATTCTCTTCCACCTTTCCACTTTTCCTTTCAACCAAACATACCCCTAATGCTTCCTTAGGAGTCACCTAAGGTTGATTTTTTGGCAGAACACCTAAGGTTGATTGTATTGGACAATTACAATAGCAATAATGCTGAAAATTTTCATGATCATAATCTGTCCTCAAAGAAAGAGTACGTTGATATATATTGCCTAGTTAAAAGTAAAACCCTAGTCCTGAAAGAAACTCCTATCGCTCCTTGATTGAGACAATGAGTTATAAACTTTACTTCAAAGTCAAGAAAACAGATGAAACAAAATTGGTTGAAAATCAAGCTAGGATACTAACCCTAAGGTAAATTTAAGCATAGCCCTTGATCTATAAAATATTACACTTATGTAGCGTAATTATAACAAAGTGACTGAATAAAATCTTGAGTAAGCTAATTCTTGACTAGCGGGTCTTATCTTTGAGACGTTGCAATTCAATGTGGTACTTACATCCTTTTTTTCATTTTGGATTGGGAAATTTTGCACAAAATTCATTCAGACCAATTTATTAAACATCATTGTGGACCAGAGTATGAGCTGACCTGTGGCAATTTTATCTTTGGTTGATCATCTATCAGAATTAATTCCTCACTCTTATGTCTTCTCTTCTTCTTCCTTTTTTTTTTTGGTGTAAATCCTCACTTTTATGTCTTAATTGTAAAACAAATGTGTTTACACATCATGCGCTCAATAATTCATTGCTTTCCTTTAATGTTACATTGTTTATAGGGCCTCAGTGGTCAGCCCCTAGCAGGACCTGATATTGGTGGATTTGCTGGAAATGCAACACCCAAACTTTTTGGAAGGTGGATGGGCATTGGTGCTATGTTTCCATTCTGTCGTGGGCACTCAGAGACTGACACCATCAACCATGAACCATGGTCATTTGGTGAAGAGGTTTGTTTATCCTTTCTTTCTGTTTTTAATGGGTGGATAAAACATGAACAACTAAGGTGTAGTTGGGAAAAAGAGAGGGTTGGCATAGTTTTTCAATATAAAATAGATTGCATTTTGGATTAGGAACATCAAAATGAGCGATTAGCACTTGAAACATGTGTTGGATATTTAAAGGATTGGAAATTGTGATTTTATTAATAGTGAAGGTGAGCCCCAAAATGTCTTTAAAAGATTGGAAGTTGATGTTGATTGGCACTGTGTTTAGGACTTCATTTGGCCAGGCTTGTCCCTCATTTGTACTGCAACCGTTTCCATTTTCTTTCATGCTACAAACACTACAAATTAATTAACCTTCCTAGGACTTACTCTATTTGTTTACTTGTTAGCTTCATGTGATGTGAGAGAATTGAATGGGAGAGAAGAAGAGGGGAAAAGGAAATGTAGAGAGAAAGATGAAGGAAACAGGAGAGATACAAAGAAGTACAAACTTTGTGGAGAGAGGAACTGAAGGGGGGAAAAAGAGATAGAGAAATAACTTTTAGATTCTATTCAGCATCAAAAGATGCATATTTGGGAACAATTTAGGTATTTATAATGTTATACAGCACTGGGTTAATTTTATTATTGGGTGCACGTGCTACGAGGTGTGTGAAGGCTGGTTCTAATGCTGAGGCCTTAATTTGGATTCCCAATGACAAGAGGCTGAATTGGGAGCTTGTAGAGACCTTCCCCACCCCACCCCCTCATTTTTAGAAAGGGTGCTTGTATAGTCTTGATTAAGCTTTTTAGTCTTTAGATATTTCTGTTTCCATGAGTTTCACGTATCAAAAGTATTTTCATAATTTTCTTGTTTTCTGTGAATTATCAGATTATAAATCTTGCAGCTTACTTTCGTATTTTTTATTTGCTCGGTGTTAAGTTAAATCTGTTAGTTTTCTATTGGAGGTAATATATTTAGTAGTACATCGCATATAAGTAAAACTGACAATGTAAGTAGCCTAAAATACCTTAACTGATCGAAAATTTAAGCTAATCAATTACACTATTCCTTTGCCGGAAGAACTCAGCATTTAGGGTTTTCTTGTGGAAGACTTTTCAAATAATATGCCTCAGCAACAGTATGACTGGAAGGATTTTTCTTTATGGCATATATGAATTCAGTAGGGTTTCTTTTACATTGTCCTTGTACACATATCTGTCAATTGAGGAATATTTTTCCCCTAGGAATATAACACTGGAATCTTCATTTTTGCTTGGGGATCAGGCTCCTCTGAGTCCAAAAAATGGACTGGAGAGGGTAGTGCATCTTAAGATTTTGCCACCTGTTCCAAGGTAAATAATGGTTAATAAATTTAGCTTTAATATTTCACTCTCAAGGATAACTAATGGATGAGCTATTGCTAATCCTAACGTTGTTTCCTCTCTCTAAATGGGAATTTTCCAACTTGTAAATGCAAACAGTGCAGATTTCTTTCATCACTTTTCTTCGGTTTTGAAAGAAAGACATACTTTAAAGACAAAAAAGTCATGGATTTGGAGAAAAACTATCTAACTAGAAGATCTGGAGGATTACATGCTCAAAATAGTTTTTTCTCATGTAAAAACATCAATATTATTCAAATAAAATAAGATCATTTTTTTTTTCCAGAATTTCTCTTACCATCTGTAGTCTACTCAAACCTCTCCCGTATCTCATGGAGGTGATTTTCTTTGGCCAAAAGATTCCATATGTACCCTATGTTTTTTCATAACAATCTATCCGAGATGATGGTATGAATTATTTTATGCATAACAATCTATGTTAAGTGTGTAGATTTGCCAAATAAACATGGGCGTGGGAAAGTTTGCCCATAAATGATTTTAAATCTCTTTAAAACCCAAATTTGATGTAGTTTGGAGCCTGCAAAATGCAAAGTTGGCATAATCTAAGTGTGAACTGCCCTCTCTAGTCCAAAAAAGGGACTGGAGAGGTGCTGGATCCTTTGCTTGGATAGCCAAGAACTTGCTCCACCCTAATTTATACTAGTCGCTTGTCTCTAATACTCGGAAGTTTTATTTCTTCTTCTTCAAAGTTGTTATGATATTTGTTTTGATGGAAATAAGATACCCTTCCTCGCTTAATTGTCTCAACAATTCTCGAGTTTTGTTTAGTTCCCTGAATTATTATGAACCACTTCCTTTACTACCATCTTACCTACCTCACTCACGTTATCAGTTACAACTCGGCTTTTAAAGTTTACAAATATGGAGCCATACATCCTTGCAATACCATCAATTACTAGTACATTTATTCTTTTTTTTTGCACATCTCCTTCTCATGCATATAAATTTTATATTTGCAATGCTCATGAAATGCTAGGGATGAAGATGATGAGAGTTGCAGTAATATGTGAAAGAGATTAATTGATTCAACTGTGCGTAGGATTGAAAAGATTCATAATTGTCTTGTCAAGGATTTTTTTTCTTTCTTTTTTCCCCTCCATATTTTAAGGAGAACAAAGTTTGATCCACACAAAATGACTGAAAGGATATCTGCTGAAAGTTTGATCCACATATTAATTCTGGGGAAAGTGAATGCCAACAATCTTCTCGTGGTATAAGAGTAACTTTTTTACGTTGTCTGATTTTGTTATTCAGCTGTACTGTGGGAATTTTGCATAATTTCACGTATAATAAGCATGTCCATAGATTCTTGAATACTAAACCAGCAAAGGGAGTATTAAGGAAAATTTATTATATACTCCCTCCGATTCTTTATATAAGTCACTTTTAACTATTTCACATGGATTAAGAAAGTTGGTCAATGTCAGTTAATAGTCTTAAAATTATCAAAAATTATTTTAACGTTCCTAAGTTATCTTATCTAAAATCCATCACTCCTCACCTGAATAAACATCATTATTGAATATGCCAAAAAATTTATTGGAAAGTGTAGAATAATCACAGATGATTTATTAGATAAAGAGGGTAAATCTGGGAAAATATCATTACCTCTATTTCATAGTGACTTATAAAAAGGACCAAGAAAACCTTCTAAAATATGACTTATATAAAGGACTGGTCGAGTATTACTTTTGTACTATATTCTTGTACTTTCTTTTCCTGATAAATTGTTCTCAATGTTCTAGTTTTAGACTGCTCATTCCAAATGGTTTACAATGTATGGTCAAACTAACTTCAATTCTGTTAACTAGTGTGAAGAAGTGTGTCGCCTTGCATTGAAAAGGCGCTATCGTCTCATACCACACATGTACACTCTTTTCTATATGGCTCATACCAGAGGCACTCCTGTGGCAACTCCTGCATTTTTCGCTGGTGGGTCTCTCTTCATGAGTAACTTAATTATATGTATCTTACTAGGTTCATCTTAATCTTTTGGATGAATTAACTAAGTATAATGCTCTTTTCATTTTGCATGCTGATGACTGTTTGCAGATCCTAAAGACCCAAATTTAAGGAAACTCGAAAATTGCTTCCTTTTGGGCCCACTTTTAGTCTATGCAAGGTTCGAGATCTCTCCCTTCAAAGTTGATTTTTCATAGAATTTGTGTAGCTGGGTATTTTTTTTGTTTCTTTGCTCTTTGTGCATTCTGGTTTTTGGGATGGCCACGGCAAGGCCATTGCAATATATTGGGACAAATGCCGGACCACCGGGTTGGCCATTTGTCATTTAACTAAGGTCAATCCCTTTCTTTTTCTTATAGGACGTTATATTCTAATGACGCAAATCTATTTCTGTTCTTTTGCTGCCATCTTAGCAAAGCAGTTCCATTACTATCAATTCAAGGACAGCATCATAGCATGATTTGAACATGGCATGGCTGTGACCAAAAATGGAAAGAACATAGCATTAAAAAGATTAAGGATGACATGTACTCTGCTAACCGGATAATTATACATCATAACCTGTATAAGAAACAAATTTATTATTTTGCCATTTTATATCACATTGTACAATATCTGCAACTCAAATTGACTTGAGAATCAATATGAACAAGCTTGCAACATGATATCCCTTATTTATATGGTACATATAAATATATATAAATTGAACACTATTGGAAGATGTTCTTTCAATGAGTATAATAAGGCATGAAAACCTAACCCTTGCAGCCTAAACATGTTAATTGTTCTCAAGTTTAGAACCTGCTAAATTTAGGGTCTGCTAAATTTTAAGATAATTTTATCTCTAACCTTTTACCTTGTATATATGCTCTGACAAATTATTTTTGATTAGCACAATGCCAGAGTTGGGGTCTGATAAGTTGCAGGTCTTGTTGCCAAAAGGAATTTGGTTGAGCTTTGATTTTGATGATTCACATCCGGTACATTACAAGACATCAATCTCTGCAACTCAACAAGATTACCTAATTATGCCAACTGCTGACATTTGTTTTTACTTGTTCTTTTTCTGTGATATTTCAGGATTTACCAGCTTTATATTTGCAAGGTGGATCTATTATACCTTTGGGTCCTCCTCTTCAGCATGTCGGTGAATATAATCGATCAGACGATATAACACTTGTTGTGGCTTTAGATGAGCACGGTATTCTGGTTTAAACTTACTATCACCTCTTTGCTGATTGTAATGAACTTTTTTTTTTTTGAATAGATCCTCTTAGCCACATCTTTCGTGTTATTTGTTGCTATTGCTGTTCAAGACTATCATTGTTGGCTTTGATACTACGAAGCCTAGCCGAAGGATTTAACTTTCTCTTTGAGGAAATTCTAGGCTTAGATGATCTTTAGATTAGGAATTACCTTTGCCTTATGCAAAGGCTGCCAATGCTAGAAGTTCCATGTGTATGTTGCGGCTTATGGATGCATGATATTGTTTTGGCTTATCAACACATACCCCCTAATCCAAGTAACATAGGTGGTGAGTTATCTATTGTGAGTGCTCTGTGACCCTAAATAATTATGCTGAATAATTATCCAAAAACAGGAAAACTTTTGTGCCTTAAATTCTCAATTTTTTTTCAGTTGTTTTGGTATACTAGGACATAAGCAATTTTTAAAGCTAGATTTTTAATTTACAGGTAAAGCTAAAGGCATTCTCTTTGAAGATGATGGTGATGGATATGGATTCACTGAAGGTCAATATCTTTTAACTCACTATATTGCGGAACTTAAATCTTCCACAGTCACTGTCAGAATATCTGAGACTGAAGGATTGTGGAAGAGGCCAGACCGCCGTCTTCATGTTCAACTGTTGATTGGTGAAGGTGCAATGGTATGTCTATTTTTCCATATAGATTGGAATTTGCTATATAATACTTTGAGAGCATGCTGGAAAATAGTTTACTGTGGCTTTTCTTAAACAGCTTGACAAATGGGGCATAGATGGAGAGGCTCTGCAAATAGAGATGCCTTCTGAAATTGAGGTTGCTGAGATGATATCTAGTAGAAAATTGCAACAAAGAATGCGTCTAGGTAAATTTGCCTATTTGAGGCTTTTGTGCTTAGTCATTTGTGGCCATACATACATAACTATGAAACCATTCCAACTCTATTCCATTGGATGTTTCTCGTTCTCACATATGAGCTATGAAGTTGGGCCTGAGATCCATATATCGTTTTCCTATAAACCTGAACTTGATCCTTTTAATTATGACCCTTAACTTAGATATGGAATAGGTGACCCGATGTGCTTCATGTAATCTATTCAATTCAGTTTATAAGCAGATTCTGTCATGTTAGTTAAATGCAGAAATAACCTGTTACTCATTCGATTAATGAGGCACTAAATCTGTAATCTTAAGAGATAGAGGACCTATTTAGCATGACAAAAACTTGCTAAATTGTTTAGTGCTTTTGTATTAATTATATATCTGTGTTTATTGTATGATCTCCACCCTTGTGTTAATGTTTTTGGAAATTTAGTAACTAGGTCTGATTTGATTGGCTAAAATAATCTTTTGATAATAAAACGAGAAACATGTTAAACTGACCTAAACTCCTGCACATGGTTACTGATTGCATAATTTGAACTGGTTGCATTTTTTAATTTTTGGCCAACTTTTCATTCACATGAATGTGATTTGAAGTTGTTTATGTTATATCTGCCGTTGCTAGCTTCTTGCTAATCTGACTTGACATCCCCAAAGCCGATACTAACGTACATTTCACAATTTTGTAGCTTGCCATTCATTGTTGGTTATCTGTGTCAGTTTCGTTTTATTCATTATATTTGAGGGATTTAATCTCATTTTCCAGCTGTCTTGGAATTCATTTCTAAAAATTTTACAAAAATAGGAAGAACTTTTATAGACTTGGCATTATGCGTTGAATCATATATTTTTCATCGGATGCTATCATGATTTCCTTATATACACAACATTTTATTTGGTGACCTTGTTTGTTTTCTTTAATAGTGTGATTTATCATATGCAGCAAGCATTAAGCTTATTCCAGATGTAGAAGATGTATCTGGACCTAAGGGAGGAGAACTATCAAAGACTCCCGTTGTGCTGGAAAATGGTTGTTGGTCACTTCAAATAGTACCCTGGATTGGGGGTAGAATTATTTCCATGGTTCACCTTCCTTCAGGTATTGATTTTAACTCCAGTTAGCTAGACACATTTGTATTGAATCTAATACCATCATTCTCAGTCTGGTTGTGTAATCTTCAGGATCTGGCCCTCCACTGATTGATTTGTCTAGTTTTCTCTAACTACATATGTAATTGTTAGTTTCATGGATGCAGGTGTTTAAATCTTGAGATTGTTTTATTTGGAAAAATCATGATCTTTTTTTTCTTCCCACTTGTCATGTAGCATGTACTACTAGGGGTATGGGAGATTTGCTGAGGAGTTGAGATGAATCTTAAGGTTTTTGTAGGTAGTCATCAGACCAAAGAAAATCATATACAATAAATCTTTTGTCACTTAGCTTTGAATTCACTATTAATTTCAGATATAACGGTCGAAGCATGCTTACATTTGTAGCATTTACTTTTGCTTTTGTTTGGAGGAGTGACGCACATTGTCAATCTTTTAGTTAAGTTCCATGTAAGGTTTTGATTGAGAAAAGAGTTATGACGAAGAAGAAAAGGAAATAGGGAATAAAAGATTATCTTGCAAAGAATTTCTTAAAACATTCTGTCATGTTCTGCTGAGTAACAAGTGACCGAGTATAAGAAATCTGCTATATTTAACAATAAGATATATCTTCTTATAGTCTCTCATGTTAATGCCCTTTGTTAGTTTTTTCTTAATCTATCATCGCATTAATTTGAATCACTTTCTCTGATATCAAAAATCGCCTTTTTAATAAACTATGCCAGGTTCTCAAATAGAAACTATCATATGTTAGAGTGTTTATAGCAATCATCATTATGTTTTTTTTTTCTATTTAAAATTGTTAAGCATAAAACCTGTTCTTGGACCGTCGTCTGTTCCTTAAGTTTAAAGGATGAGGTTTTCAATGAACATAAGGTAATAACTTGCCGAGTTTCAATTCATTTTACAACTTTATTCACTTTACCTGGGTTTTAGTATATTTACTTCTTTTGCTGCATTGATTCTTCAACTACAACATTGTTGCTCTGAAATGAGTTTCTCATTCCTTTGGAAGGTATTTAATTATAGTTTTATTTATATTGGTAAAATTTTGGCCAGAAAAATGCAAGATGATCAAAAGCCATGATCTATTTGCAGTTAAGATGTTAGGATTTAGGTGATTGGACCGCAAATTTCGTTCTATAATAATAAGTTGTACTTTTTTTTTTCGGTGGACAAGCACAAGTCTCATTACTCCATGAGGATCTAAAAAATTAGATCAACATGCATAAAGTACAAACCCCTAAGAACCCATCTTGAATGAACCAATAACACCTGGATCCAAGTTGCATGAAATTTGAAAGCCTAAGAACTGATTTTTTTTTTGGCCAAAAAAAGAACTGATTCACCAAGACAAAAAATGCCCTAAATTCCAAGTTATTGGGTAAGAGAGCTCTTTTAGATATGGTGAATTCAGATAACTGATATTATATCTTTTTCTTTTTAGGTTAAGGTGGCATGGGTAACAACTAACAAGTCTTGTCACTTACTGTCAATTTTGTTGTCACTGTTGAATGCAGGAAGACAATGGCTTCATAGTAGAGTTGAAATTAATGGATATGAAGAGTATAGTGGTATGGATTACCGATCAGCTGGATGTTCTGAGGAATACCATGTGATCCAGTGAGTTTCAGGACTTGTACTTTAATACTTACAAGCAACTTTACTGTTTGATTGAACTAATCATGCTACACACATGAATCCCACATTTATCTTCCAATCATCATGACTTGTGCTGTGCATTGTACATAGTATTTTTATATGCTGAAGCTGCTGAATATTGTGAACTTGCTGTATGTAATGTGTCGAACAATAAAAGTGATGGTCAGTGGCCTTTAAGCCCTTATTTCTTTTGTTTGCAACAAACTCAAAATTATTGTCCTCAGCAAAGACTATGGCATCTTTAGCTTGAGTATTTGCCTATCTGATTGCTCCTTAGATATACTAATGTTTAGAGGAATTGGTTTATTATTGTTAAAATAACATTTGCTTTCTTAAAATTGCTCACAGATTTTGCTATTGATTATTTGTAGATGACATTGCCCCCATATGTTTGTACATTATACCTAAACTTGGATGAAGGAATGTTTTTTCTCGAAGGTATCTAGGTTATAGGAAGTGTCCGTAATTTTCTTTCTGTTGGTAGGATTACTTAGAATCTTACTAGTTCAAACTTTTGAGTTGAGGGGATAAATGATATATGTATCAGTGATCACATCAGTTGCTAGTCTAGTGTGACTCTATAGAGGTAGCTTCCCTTTAATAACAGTCTGTTGCTTTTGACCACTTATCCATTCTCCCCTTCCCGGGCAAAGGTCCCCCTCAATGGTTCTAGTGCGCCCTGATATAATCAAAAAGCTTATTGAATTGATTGAAGGGAATTAATACTATTTATTAGCTTAGCTTAGCTAAATGGAATGTTATAAAGATACGTGAACTTTATTATAGAAGAGTGGGATTTAGTAGAACCTATCTTGTGCTTCTTTTAATTCACTCTTATCTTTTACTCCTATTAATTGACGAAAGATTTGTTTCTTGTAGGAGAGATCTGGAGCATGCTGGAGAGGACGAATCACTTCTCTTAGAAGGTGACATTGGTGGTGGCTTAATTCTTCAGCGGCAGATAGCCATTCCCAAAGATAATTCAAAGGTTTTTGAGGTTGACTCTAGGATTTTAGCTCGCAAAGTTGGTGCTGGATCTGGTGGATTTTCAAGGTTTGCTCATTTTTCAAATAATTCATAACTTTTTTCTCTTACCTCCCTTGAAAAGGAAAAAAAGTAGTTCGTGAAAATTTTATAGTAATTTTGGGCTTCTTGATAATATTAGCAAACGCATAGCATAAGTAAGGTAAAGAACAGTTTTTAAGTGAGCGGCTCACTGGAGTTCCTATGTTAATTTCGATTGCTTGGCATAGTGGTAGTAAAGAAGCTGAAAACAATTGCTAATAAGTGGAAAGGCCGTACTTGAGCTCTACCTCTTGGGCTTGGCATAGTGGCAAAGAGTCTTAGGGAGCTCATAAAAGGTTGGGGGTCGATCCCTAGCCTCGCTCTCCTCTTCCATGTACCCCAGGGGAGAAAAAATAAATAAGGACAAAGAAAAAAGATGTTACTTGAGTATAGTGAATTAATGTGAGATAGATTCATTTAATATCATTCGATAAATATAAAGTCCATTCCATGCCCATTTCAATCTCTACTTATCTCTGCTATCTTTAGTTTAAATTCCTGTTCAACGAGTTGAATTTTTTGTCCAATACTCATTTTTGGTTAGAAAACATTTACTTACTTTCTCACAATGTTTTGTGTTACAGGCTGGTTTGCTTGAGAGTTCATCCTACTTTCTCTCTGTTGCACCCAACAGAAAGTTTTGTAGCATTTACCTCCATTGATGGTTCTAAGCACGAAGTTTGGCCAGAATCTGGAGAACAGCATTATGAAGGGAATCTTCTGCCTAATGGTAACTCTACATGCTTCCAAATTTAACAATTTCCATGATTCCCTTAACACGAAAAAGGTCTTGATTAGTTGGAAAATTGTGAGAACTTGGGTGATGAATCTCATTTAGTGGCAGGTACAAATCTCATGGCAGTCAATTTTATTGAGAGCTGCCTGGATTTGGGGCTGTTTGATCTTCCTTTTGTTCTCTACTTTTTTCTTGTGAAGTTGCATGCTCATTGATTTTTTTGTTTTCGAGGGAACTTGATCGAAAATTAAATTCCTTTTTCAGGTGAATGGGTGCTAATTGACAAATGTCTTGGTTTGGGGCTCATCAATCGATTCAACATTAGTGATGTCCGTAAGTGCCTCATACACTGGGGAACAGGTACGGTGAACTTGGAGCTGTGGTCTGAAGATCGTCCTGTTTCAAAAGAATCACCCCTCAGGATTTGTCATGAATATGAGGTTGTAGAAATATCATGATCGGTCCATATTACTTTTACGCATTGATAGAAGATATGGTATGCATGAATTTCGGATGCTTGTATTTGAATGAACACTGATGGTATGGGTGATGAAACTGGTCAAGCGTTTTAAATTTAGAGAAAAAAGTTGTATGTGACCATGAATTGTAATAGGTTAACAGTAATAAGTTGATGGATACATTTTGACTCTATGTTAATCTTCTCTTTCCTTACCATACATCTGAAAAGGAAAGACTATAATTATAAATAAAAAAAAAATATTTTTATGTACTAAATATAGTCGATCCCTGAGATTTTGGAGCTTTGAGAACGTATAACACGGATGATTTGATGATAATTTTATAAAATAGAGATAAGGGCTAAATATTCATTTTTCAAGTGTCAAATCAAAACTTTCATTCAAAATGAATGCTGCCGGGCAAGATTTGTTAATAAAATCATAGTAAATTGATTTGTCTTAAATTAGAAGGACCAACCAACTAGATGTCAAGGAATAAAGACCAGAGTTCTAACCAAAACTGAAGCAACAGCCTTATCAAGGTAAAACACCAAGCTTTCAATACCGATTACTGACCTCATTCTATTTGAAAAAGTAACTTTCATTATTCAGAAACTATAACTATGCAATTCTTCAATAGGGGTTTCCTTTCAATTCTCACATCCAACCCACTAACTGATTCTAACATAAAAAAAATCACCACTCAACTAGTGACACATCAACTGGACACTGGACAGCAATGCCTCGTCGTCAGGATAAATACACTTGATAAAACAAACACATTTACACTAGGGAATCACTTTTCTTCCAGTCGCTGAAGCACGGATTCTGCAAAGCTTTGTTGCCTGCAAGTGCAAAATGACCCACTTAGACCCTCTGGTTTTATCTACAATCCAGTTCGCAATTCAAACCATACAAAGTAAACGGTTGAAACAGCATGTATGAAACAGTACTTGGCAAAGACTAAAACATGAATACAAAATGCAGCATATAACATACAAAAGTTAATAAAAAATGGTGTCCTTATCCTAAGTCAAAGACTAGAAAATCCAGTTATAAGGGTTGGTTAGATAAATTATTCTAGATGACATCAACTAAGCTATATTTTGCAGAATTGACAACAACAGGACCAAACACTACCAAGCATGACCTCATAGTTGCAGCTATCATTTTAGATGGCCTGGCATGTCTATGAACTTGAATATAATGCACATGATATGAGAATTCGATGAGTAGTGACTGGCATCCACATAAAACACAAATGAAGTTCCAAATATATTAGATGCTATCACAACCAGGAAAGAGGATAAAGGAATTCGAGAAATTTGTCTTACTTTCGCTCTCTATGCTTAGGGCTTGGGCGAGAATACTTCAAATATCCATCCCATGGAACCTTTTTAAGACCTGCTCGAACAGATATTATGTCTCTGACCCTGCATAATAGATATCAACTGAATCAAAGCTATTTCTTTCTAGATGCCAATACAAAGACCTGTTTTTCCGTCTATAAAGGCTAATAGATGACTTATCTCCTCGACAATAACGTTAGAACTAGTTAAGAATAGATTTTACCTCTCTGCAAATTCAATGGGTGTTTCTCCAGGCTTTAGATTTTGGGGCTCCAGGTACCACACATCACAAACAACAGCCCAAGATGTCATAAGCTGCAACAGATGCATCGTGAAAGATTGCCTGTGAGAAACATGATACTGGTGAGAGACGGAAAATACCACAAACAGCGAAACACAGCATCAGTTTCTAGTACACAAGTGAACAAGATACACCTATCATCTATAGACTTTGGTACACCACAATTATTTTCCAACTGGAGTGGGAACTTGGGAATGACTGTTTAGCAGCTTTACCTAGTGGCACTAAAAGATGGTCCCCAACTTTCCACTAGATTTAAACCAACTGATGACGTGTACTCTCCAACAGATGATAATAGCATGTTTTAATTTGGACACCAAAATACATTCATAGTTCATGAATGGACATATGAGCAAGGCATTTTATATCTATGGATAAAAACCGAATTCAAACAGTAAGCGATCAAATCCTTACTTCCGACTATTCCAAAATGCATCAACAAAAATTTTATTGTACTTGATTGCAACCGGGCAAACTGTGCAACCTAGTTCAAATGCGCCCTACAGATGACCAGAGAAACCAAAGTTAAACAAGGTAGGAGGCATAATAGATGAACATACTGCTTTCCAAAATACTAGCAGCCATGCCTTTTTAAACATAACACTGTACTGATTGTTCACACAGGTCCCTTCAGGAAATATGAGAAGAGGGTTATTGTCAACCCCCTGAACATGTTCCCTTAACCTGAAATTCATAATTTACACAATCACGAGATGGAAAAATATTGATATAATTAGTTTGCTTTATTTTGATTAAACTTACTTCTTTGTAACAATTTCACGATCTTTTGCCTCTGAACGGTTGAACCAAATACACCCTACACTCTCTAAAATGGTGCTCTGCAACAGCCCTATACATAAAAAGAAACTGAAAAGATCATTCCATTCACTCCTTATACACAATATATAAATCCCAGTCTCACTCCTCAAACAGTCATCAAAATCAACTTTTAATGAAAAGCAAAACACCAGGGCACTAGGAATTTGTTTCTATCAACTTCAGAAAATGATAAGCAGCATCTTAACTCTTAAAGCATAGCCACTTAAAGGTATTCAAGACATCAATATTCATGACAAGCATCATGAAAACTAAGTAGCAAGGACATGAATTTCTGTGTCACCAACAAGGAAATTAGCACAATAGCAGTGATGGTGTAAGATAAAGCCATAAAATCTTGAAACCATAACCAACAGAATTCAGTAGTAGTTGGAAAAGCAAGCAACAGGTTTAATAAACTAATTAACAATCTTATGCAACATCAAAACCTATAAACATCTTCTTTAAGCATGAATGTTTGGATACTTACCAACCCATCCAGGATGCTTCTGCATAATAACCGCAAATGCGGTCATCTGTTCTAATATGATAAAATCGATCATAGAAGTATGGTTGGCCACAAAGACCTGTTCAACCATGGAAGGAATGATTAGATATATTACATTTATTTGGTCTTAAAGGAGTTATACTACTAAGGTAAAACATGAATACATAAATATGGGAGCTATGAAGAATATAAAGTGAAGAATTGGTCCATGGTACTTAACAACTCCAGTCCATGACGCAACAAAGAAACTGCAGATTAGCTCCACCAAAACCCTCTGAAAAGATAATATGATGAACTAAGTAAGTCTAGGCATAAACTTTGAATATGGTAAATGTGCTATGATCCAATTAATCCATAAGCTTGCTACTTGCTAGCAGAATATAAACAAAGAGGGAATGCCAAAAGTTGCCTGTTAAATATTTGTAATCTTAAACCTTTTCTTTCCCCATGAGAATGATATAGAACCACCACTACCACATACACACTGACATATACACCTACACAGGAAAAAAGAAATATAAAAGTTCGCACCTCCATCTTTTTCCGCAACTTATCGTGTCCTTTTAGTAGAAAGTGTACAGGAATGAAGGATGACAGGAATATAATCCATCCTATTATCAACACTATAACCCTGCAGTTCTAACAGCAATAGAAACTCAGAAACAAAGAAACTATTTTAACACATAATACTACCTAACAAACCTCTAAAACTAACATGAGAAAAATTCATTCAAAAAGAAAAAGAAGAAAAAAAAACCATCATTGCATCAAACAGTTAAGAAAACCATGAAAAGTATAATGGCTAACCTTGCGGGGAATAAAATCAAATACCGCACTGCCACACCAAAACACCAAAGAGGAAACAAATATACATTCCAGTTCCATGGTTCAGGAGGATTCGACTTGAAACATCTTGTGAATGAATCCTGCTCATTCAGCACAGAGTTTTAATCATTTAAATATTGAAAACAGCAACACACCACATAACTCTACTCAAGATCAAAACTTTTGGGCCAGCAAAATCACATCAATCATTTTATTAAATTAAAATTTAGGTTTTACATGAAATGTAACTCGCACTCAAACATGATTGTTCCATATATAGATAGAAAAAAATTATTATTTTTTTGCACTAATTAAATATGTCTTTTGTTATTACAAAAAAAATTGAAATTTTAATGATTCAATCACGAATAATTTTTCCAGGAAACATGCAGAACACTCAAATTTGAAGGGGAGAGGGGATTGGGGTGAGCAAGGAAGCGAGAAAGCTTACATCAACAATGGCACCAGCAGCTTCAGTTAATGTGGGAGAAATATCAAGCAAATCACGTCTAAGACAATTTGAAAACCATATTCAATAATTAACCAACTAATCAACCGTACAATTAATTAGAAAGCCACTGAGAAAGGGGGAAAGTGGAGGGTAAAGTGAGATTACAGGCGAAGCTTGCCACGGGGCTCATGAATGGAGGATCCGGAAGGGAGATAATCTTCGATGTTGGGTCGATCCAAGTCCAATTCGGAGCTCGATGAGCTAAGCTTCCCTTCACTACCGCTCATACTTCTTTTCTTATTTTTTCCTTCCTGCGCTGTATTTTGATTTGGTTTAGCTGGGCCTTGTAGGATTTTGTTGGTTTTCCAAATTTTCCTTTTTCTTTTTTCTTTTCTTTATAAGTGAGTAGCAAGTAGTAACCAATTTTCAGAACCCATTTGAACCACCCAATATAGAAACGTGAAAAGGCACACAACAAACCTATGAGAATGTAACTAATAGGAAAAGTAAGCAAAGGTAGTTACACAACATTTATCTAGATTTCTTCATCAATTGTATCATATAATAGAGATGTTATCTCCCCAATGGAAGCACCAAGCAAAGTCTCTAGAACTAAGACAGGGAAATTCTATCAAACAAAGGCAAACAGCTATTCCCAAAGATCCAAAAAAAAAAATCCATTAATTGTATAGAAATTTGGCGGCAAAATAAGGATCAGGGACATCAATTGACTACGATGTAAATGCAGAAATGAAGTTTGGAGTTAACCTAGACGAGAAGGGGGAAAATTATTTTAATAAATCTAAGCTCTAAAAGATGCAGCTCAAAGTCTAGCTTAGTAGTGACTTAATAACATAATAATAGCGGTATCAGTTCGATCGTGTGCAAAAGAAGTCATAAAATGAAAGGAATTTCAACCATAAAAGAAAAGCAAAACTAAGATTAACAAATTAAAGATGGGTAATATAATTGGAAGAAAAATGGAATAGACGATATTTTACAAGTAGAAAAATGGATTTGCAAGCAAGGGCGTAGGCACATGGCACTGAAATTTTAATTACCTCAAATCCTTAGCTTGGCTTCCTTCACCATATCTGCTGCTGTTCTCTGTTGACGCGAGTTTTCTTGGTTGTCACCGCCTTGCGGTTGCGGATGGTTTCTTGGCTAATTGCAACCAAACAATGGCCGTATGGGCGGTCACGTGTACCTTCGCCGTAGGGTTTCACGGTAACAGCTTTGTGATACCGCCTGAGAATCAAAGAGAGAGAGAGAGAGAGAGATAGGGGAGAAGAGTTTCACAGAAAATTTGGGGAAGAAGAAATTGAAAATTTTGAATTGATAATCAATATATATTCTGATTCTGGTTACAAGTTGAGCGTAAAATAAAACAATGGAAATGGAATATAGATGTTTTTTTGTGTTTTTTTTTTGTTTTTTTTTTAGGTAAATATGGTAAATGTTTTAAGACAAAGATAAATTGGACTTGAACGTGTTATCAGTCCAAATAGGCCCAAACCCATATCCACTTATCTATTAGGGGGCGTTTGGTTCACGGAATCTGAGATTACCTTCGGGAATAAGATATTACCGAATTAGATTCCGATTTTCACATTACCGTAATATCACCCAAATTTTGTTTGGTTCAGATTACCGTCAAATGAGATGCATCTGTATGGTTGGGGGAAATATTTTTTATGCAAAATGGCTAGATTACAGAACTACCCTTACTTGAATCAAGACTAAAAAAATGTCTAAGTCACAACATAGACATTATAAACAACCCAACATAATTTCTAACTCAAATTTATAAATAAATTGGCAGCCACAAACATCAATAGAAACTAAAATTATTTTATTACATTAATTTATAGTGTCAAAATTAGCATTCACAATAATAAGTCTGCATAAACATAATTATAAAGTCTACAAACCACTATTGAAATGCAAAGACTTGACAATCCTATTTACTTAACTATATTTACCAACATAAAATATAAACAAAGTGGTAAACACTCCAATAACAAATCCTATAATCAATCCTTTGGTGAAGGAGTAATGTACTACATAGTTATTGATTGACAAACTTGTGCTAGGTTTATAATCAATCCTATAATCACTTCTTTGTTGGCAACCTTCTTTCCCATCAAATTGATCACTTAAACCCCAATACTCTGAAAATGCAGCTTCTGCCTCCCTTCGATCTTTGTACATCTTATAATGGGCACCTCGATAGTACAATACTTGTGTTTTTGCTTCTTCCCAAGTATTATAAATGCCTGGCCTATGTCCATTGAACACAACATACGATTTGCCTACCATTCTCAAACCCTAACCTAACAAAATAAATTAAAAAATCAAGTTCAACCACTAGAGAAATAAATAGTTAACCCATTCAAGCATAATGTTCAAGATTTACGTCATCAAAACCATATACAAAAAGTTCATCATAAAAGTTTGAAGTTCATACAACTCCATAAAAACCATAAAAAAAGTTTCCTAAAACCAACAAGCAAGTCAGAGAAGTCCTAATCTAGAGGAGAATCATCATCTTTGCCCTCTACTGCATACAACTCATGCTCGACGAATAGCAAACACATTCTCCAAGTCCTTATAAAAAGGGAAACTCTTTCCTCGAAACCTTCTAGCATTCGGATGTTCCTGTCAAAAATAACACTCATTTATAACAATTATATAGTTGTTCAGATTGCCTAAAAGGACCAATAAATAAGGAAAAAAAATTTATTACCCGAACCCACATATCAATTGCAGCAGCTTCCCCACTAACTATGTGATTATCTTCATCCCAATAGAACAAT
>AWUE01018709.1:0-18528 GCA_001974825.2 Corchorus olitorius | reverse complement strand
GATTTGATCAGAAAAAGCAAACGACTCGAATCCGTCCAACTCGAGACTCAACGAACCCACGACCCGAATGACCTATAACTCAAATGACCCGAGACCCGAATGACTTGTAACCCAGATGATCCGAAACTCGAGTGACCCGAGACCCGTATGATCCAAAACCTGAATAACCTGAAAAATTAACCCGAATGACCCGAGAATATTATAAACTAAAATTATCTTTTATTCAATAAAATTTATAATTTTACTTATTCTAAATCATATTTTTTTAGAAGCTATTCAATATAATTTATATTTTTATTATTATAATTTTACCTATTATAAATTATGATTAAATTTGTTAAACTTCATTATATGAAAAACCGCTAAAATTAAATCATTTATATAAATAATTTATGATAAATTTATATTTAGTAATTTATTTTTTTAAATAATGAATTATTAATAAGTACTAATTAGTAATTTACTTGGTGATTTTATATATTGGGTACTACTACCGTACTGATAATCTAACTGGTAAGGGTTGTAATAATTCCATTTTTCATTTTTCATGGATAGTTATATTATTATTGATTAATTTATAATAATAATTGAAGTAATAGAAAAATAGAAATTTAGATATTACATAACTAATATTTATTTTAATTTTTATTTGATACACGTTAATAGAGTTGTTAGACTCCACAAACGAGTTAAAATGTTAACGCATACCCCACCTGATAATTAATTATGTATTTGATATTTAAAACATTCTCCATCTGATAATTAATTATGTATTTAGTATTCAAAATTAATATAAAATAGGCCACATATCAAGTATTAATACTTTAACCTCACATATATGCATGCCGCTAAACTTTGTTGGTAATAGATTGTATAATGTTTCTACTTATTTATAAAATAATTCGAATAATAAAAATATTTAAAATTTTCAAGTATTAAACATTAAAAATTTCAATGTTGACCCAATCAACCCGAAACTCAAGTGACCCAATGACAAACCGAATCCTTTTAACCCGATATCCGGATGACCCGGAACCCGAATGACTCAAAACCCGAATGACCCAATAAATTGTTTGACCCATTTGATCCGTCTGAAACCTACCCATTTGACACCTCTAATGCCAAGTTAAGTCCCTTTGCCTCTATCAGGCATTTTGTTGCTTAATTGGTTTTCCTCTCCATGTCTCCAAGGTTGGTTTGTGTTTTCTCAGCAAAAATTAAAATACATAATAATCTGTAAATGCTTAAAAATAAGATGAGCATTAATCTATAACCAACAAAAGGAACATAATTTTTTTTTTGGTACAACAAAAGGAACATAATTAAAAGAGGTACAATGCAACATTATTTAGCTCTGTTTCGGAACCATTCTTTAATGTGCCTCAACATTTGATTTTACAGTTAGTAAGGAATGTCAGAAGTTGAAAAAGAAAGCAAATTTTGTTTAACTCTTTTACCAACACGGAAAAGTTTCAAGGGATGGAAAAAGAAATGGGATTAGATTAGATTGACATATGACATGAATTTACCACTAAAACAGAAAAAGGAAAAGAAAGACGAATAAAGAAATTTGTAAATAAGTTTAATGGAGATGGTTCAATGGAAAAATGGATGATAATTGAAGAGAGGGGTTGGTTGTTCCACTGTCCCCAATTTTTCATGGAGTGCTGGTGTTAGGAGTAAGAATTTCACAGCACCAGCCAGGTTCCAAAGTTTAAATGATCAGAATCTGAAACCAGGATCTACATCCATTGCCCAAGCAAACTTCGCCAGAAGAGATTTGTTGAATATCTGTGAAGCAACATAATAAATAATAAACCTCAATTAAATGTTATAAGGTCTTACACTCCTAAAAATTTAGCAATTACTATTTACCTTTTCAATGGGTACTTCATGTCGCTTGCACCATGCAACCGAAATCCTAGGATCAAGATAATTGATCTTGGATGTGCCTAATGCAACCGTTTTTAAATCCTCTTTTGTTTGCATGTCTCGTTCCGACTTCTCTATCTTTGCATTTGTTTGAGCTATCTTTCTCTCTAACCTGCACACAACTTGCTAAATGAATGGAGAGGAATATGCAAAAATTATATAGAAGGCTTAAGAAGGGAACACGCTATAATACGCTTCAGGGGTCAAGTTCCTCTTCTGCTTCCCATCAGCATCCTTCAATGGGGCCTTCCCTTTTTTAGCCCTGTCCAAATCAAGTTTTAGCTCTTTTAGAACATCCTACACGCAACAGGAGAAAAGGTTAGCCCAATGGACAGATGGGAAACACCAAATTTGAGAATGAATTATTTTGAAAAAAGAAACCCTTGTATCCTAAATCAAGTAGAAAATATAAAAGCTAAGAAGCAAAATTTTAAATAGAAATGTCATAACTCTCTTGCCATCAATCAAGCAAAGACAGGGCTGCATGGACAGAAAAAAACTGAGGGAAATGGAGAGTCCTTAGTATGTGCTAACTGATCCACACCATTGCACATCAACATAGCACTAGTGCCCTAAAGGAAGACTTTGATAGAAGTATCATCTAAGATTATTCCCAAGAAGTTTCTAAAAAAAGAGTTATTACCTTAAGTTCTTTTATTTTATCAGCCAATCTTGATATCTGTGCACCATGAGATTTTGAAACACTACGCTGATGATTACAAATGATTGCAACCTGCAGCAACACAGTCAAACTTCCAGAAGCCAAAAGTAACTCCAATTTAGAATTCTCCATTGATTAAACATCTAGCTAGAAACATTATTTACCTCTTTGTTTGCACGCTGATAAACTGCTATTTTTTCTGCCACATCCCCTTCTTTGGTTTCTTTATTCAACTGTCACCCAACCAAAAGAAAAAAAGAAAGATGCAAAAAGAATAAATTTAAAGGAAATATTAACAACCGAAGCAAATAAGTATTAGAAAGAACTGAAACTACATTATAAAGCATCAAGTTACACACCAGGGAATGGTATGCCATCATTTAAAACGTTATCCTAAAAGGTAAACTGAGTAGTATAATATAGAGTATTAGGTATCCATCTCATTCAAACATCAAATACAAAATAGGATGATGACTGACAACTAGACTATGCTCAAAATACAAGTATGTATGTACAAATGCATATTAGTCGTGAAATGCATGTTTCCCATATAGGTTGCAGCATACCATCTCATCCAGCGTAATAGAGGCATTATAGGTACGGAAGACTTTTGCTGTAAGCCCAGGCATGAGTTCCTTCAAATGAGCATTTAGTTTACTTGTATCAAGCTTGTCAAACAGATCATCACTTTTGCTTTTCCCTACATGAAACGAGAGATTATACTCTCTGCTTCAGTAATATCATGCACATATGAATTATGACATGTGTGGTAAACACTAACCAGTTTGGAATTGCCCAATTGCCTTGTACACAGGAAGCTCAACCTCAACTGTGTTCACATATTGAATCGAATCTTTACCAAGGAAGTCAAACTAAATCCTCAAAAAAGAAAAAAAAATACAAAATTAGCACTAGTATAAAGGAGAAGGTACATGACAAGCTGCCAGATAATTCTACAAACATCAACTTCCAAGCACTAAGACAAACTACATATTCTAAAATTAATAAATTAAACTTCCAAAGTCTTAGGAGATTTTGGTACACTCAAACCATTACCAAATTTGGTAAAGCAGAAATGTTAACTATCTCTTCTAGGGAGCATAAACTGATCATACCTTCAATTTACTTGGAGGAATACACTCCACATTTCCTACTTTAAGTGTGCAGCAACCAACAGTATCTGCTTCATCATCATCCTGCATAGCCAACCATAACATAAAGAGTTCCCCAAAAGAATGCTTGAAAACTTCTTCATAATAAAAGGGTACAAACCTCAACGACATCATTTAAGACCAACAACAGATAAACCTAAGTAGCCAATTCAATCCAGGTCTCTACAAAGGACATTGTAATAAACACCAGAAGCATAGAAGTAAAATAGCTAATAAGCAAAACCTTGCAAAGACATGCAGTGCACCATTATTGGATTTCAAGTTGAAAAAGTTGAGTGGTGAATAGGAAGGCTATTAAGAGCTGAAAAGAAACTTTAAACAGCAACTCTTGCAGATGATTTGGTGGATGATTTCAAGCCACATTTTGCCCTTTTCTATTACGAGGACCAGCCGCTTCATTTTTATAAACATAAAAATGCACACAGGACCACCAAATATACTACCCGGCCAACACAAAAAGGCCTAATAAACTACACCAGCTCCAACAATTTCTTTCGCTTTTCTTCTGGTGAGTTCAATTGTAACCAGTAGTTAAAATGCTTCTAAACAAGTGAATAGAAAAACTGTTCACTGTACATGCATCACACACCTTCTCATTACCCGCCCTCAGAGCTAATTTATCAATAAGATAGGTAGCAACTGCTATTTGCCGCTTCATAACATCTTTAGTAGTAAAATCCTTAGTATATGCGGCTCTGATGTTCTTGATATAACCCTGCGTTAAAACAACAGATGCACATTTAGACACAGTTCGCAAAATGGAAGGTAAAACAGAGTAACAGACTATCATATAGCTTATTACCTTCAGCATCCTTGCTTTCTCATATTTCTCCTTGTCACTTTGCCCCTTCAAAGAACTGCTAGCTGCCAAAAATACGTACTTGAATTCTTTTGGATTAATGGGATCATTCCAGAAAGCTAACCATGTGACAGTATTGTCATGTTTAATTTCCTTCCATCTGCCAATCATACACACGGGAAAAAAATGAAACTCAACATTAAGAGAATACACATAAAGAAAATGACCACCAATCCTTTTCAAATACTCAAGAAAACGAATGCTCTGTCTGTCTATTAACCTTTCACCCGGAATTGGACATTCTGGAATAGGGGCATCCTTTCCAATATTAATGGTAATATCACTGGGACGAATGCGTCTTTTCAACTTTCCCATCTGGTAATCAACAGTAAAATTAAAGCAAAGAGAATGTGATATGAAAATACAGCAAACTCAACTGTCAGACTAAATCCATTTTATATTCTACAGCTTTAGAGCTGTCATGCATGTCAGAGTACCTTTGGATGCTCTCCCCGACCACGGAAAAGCCCAGGTGGTTCAACTCTGAAATTTCCTACCTGAAATTAACAATCATCCAAATAAGCAGAAATTTCCTAAAAAGCAGAGTCTATTAACAAATTAATAAAAGCAGTTCAATCCTGCTAGACCTTGAGGAATTTTGACGAAGAAGTGAACAAAACTTATATATCAACATTACTCTCCAAACCAGGTAGTAATGAGGATAAGTGGTTATATAAATTAAGAAAGAGTTAAATCAATTTTTATATTCAAGCTTGCACCTTCTCTTTAACACCATCAACAATAGCCCACATATACTTCTCCTCCTGCTTCAGCTTCTCTTCTTTCAAAGCCTTCTTCTCCTATACAAACAGAAATCACGCTTGATGATTCTACGAATTAATGATATTATCCAGAAATTGCTTTAAAAAGATAATTTAGATAGAGATATGTACACTCTATGACAACTTACTTCAGAACTCATCTGTTTCTTCTTCTCTTTCTCCTGCAGATGCCATTCATATATTGGATCGAAATTGCAGTTTTTCAAGTCCTTAATAATATGGTTTTTCCCCAGTAACTTACTCCAATCCTCCCAGAAATTCTTCTTGAATTGTTCTTTGTTCATGTAATCTGTATCTTTCATTATTGCATACATTGTTGCAACCTGCAGAAGGAACAAATCAGATTAAAATATCGTGTGCAAGAAGTCAAATGAGAAATTTAAGCTTTCAAGGCTATTGCAAGAACAACAGTAGTCTTCATGAAAATACAATAAATACACAAACGAAAATCTTAAATACTATATATACACAGAGAGAGTGAGAGAGACCTCCTCTTGTTCAGGAGTTAGATCAACTTGCTGGCCATCATACAGCATCTTAACCCCATGAGGCTTATATGGAGGTGGAAAAATGACACCATTGTGAACCAAGGTACTCCACTTTTTCTGGCCATCACCAGAGCTAGGCGGCACCTTTGTCGATTTAATATATTTAGAATTTTTCATCTCTTTATATTTAGAACTTTTCATGTCTTTCTTTGACTTTTTATTTATCTTTTTAAATGATGAAGATACAACCTTGGTTGGCTTAAAAGAGGGTTTATTGTCTGACTTTCTCATTCGCTGGGCAATTGGAATATGATCATCATCTTCATCAGCCTTTTCAGCTTTAACTGTTCCTTGCGTGGATTTCAATGTCGTAGGTGTAGTGGAAATCTTCGGTTTTTTAGCTGAAGACTGATCCGAGGAATTTCCCTTGTCAAGAGGTCTCTTACCTGACAACAAGGCAGACTTTTGCTGCTTGTCCTTGATCACATAACCATTCTGCTGAGTTTTAGGAGCCAGAGGCTTCTTCTCATCAGACTCATACGGCTTACTACTTGATGTCCCAGGATTGGACTTCCTGTTGAATCTCGTGGCCAAAGGAACTTCATCATCTGGATCTTCATCAGAATGAATTAACTCAGTCTTTGGTACCAATTGCTGTGACTGGGCAGAAGCAGAAGTGCTTGCTCCTTTATTTCCCTGGTTTGAGGTCCCCTTAAGCCTGGAACTCAAAGGTTTATTGTCATCATCATCCTCCTCAATTTTTGGTTCAGCAGTATCTTTAGTACGGCTTCTCTCATCCTTGACAGCAGTAGCCATATTCCGCTTTAATGCTTGTTCAGACTGGTCACTAGAAGAAGTTGACGCCTTAGAATTTGCCACTGGTGACTTCACTAGTGATGCCTTGGAGGACGAAGATGATGCTTTTGGGCTCATTATAGGTGATTTAACTGGAGGTGACTTAGAAGAAGATATTGTCTTATTCTTCTGGACATTGGAACTTTGACCGTTTGGAGATCGTACATCCGAGGCCTGCCTCCCAGATTGTCCCTCAGACCTTTGAGACGATGCCTTCTTGAGTTCTGAGTTTAATTGGTTCTGCTTAGAGGACGAGGTATTACTCCTCTTGAACACTAAAGGCCCTTCATCGTCACCATCAAAATCGTATACATTTTTGGCAGGAGGAGCCTCAACAGCCATTATCCAATCACGAACTGTGTTCGCATGTATATCAAAAAAAAAAAAAATCTGATTAAAACAGAATTATAATTACTTTTGGAAGCAAAGCCTACTTTCCAACTATAACCCCTTCAACACTGAAAACTAATTAAAAAAAACAGACTGCAGTTACACTTCAAGCTCATTTTATAAAACAATCAACAACCCCAAACAAATCCTACCTGATAATATTAACTATTATACTCCATAGTCAAAATTAAAATACCATTCCAATAACTAGAAGAATCATCAACTAGTAAATATACATAAAACCTTACAGAGCATCAACTGATTAAACAAAATGGATAAGATCCAACATTCACGATGCATACACAACAAAACAACCAATAATCCCACACAAATTCCATTAAATAAAAATCTAGATGATGCTAAATACCCCAAATTCTAAAACAAAGCTAATAATTAGTCACATGCCCACATAAAAGATAAGTTCGTTATGTAGCAAAAAAAAGATAAGTTCGTTCCTTTACACCCAAATGCATACATGCATATAGTGATATAGACACAAATAAGATCAAACGAATAACCGTCTACCTAAATTACAATGCCATAAACTTAGCCGAAAACTTACTTAAACCTAACTAATAAACATACACAATTCAAGTTTTTCACTGGAGAATCAATAAAGCTAAATTCCTTGCTTGTTTATCTGACATAAAACAGGGCTTTTGCTAAAGAATGAACCAACATCCTGAAACAGTGAGCTGAACATAACCCAATTCATAAAAAATTATAAAATTTGCAAAACTTGAGCAATTGGGAAAACAGAAAATGATAAGAAGGTTTTAAATTTTTAGTAGAAAAAACCCTAAACCGGGGAAAGAAAACATAGAGAGAAAAGAAAAAAATATTGAAAACGAACTACCTCTGAAACAGATGATCAAAGTTTGATAGAGAGTAGAACGAGCCGCCCCTTCTTTGTTTGTTTAATTTAATTTTTCTTCTCTCTATTAGTTTTAATTTTTAACTTTTAATTTATTTTTCTTTCTTCTGTTTCAGTTTTTTCTTTTTCCCTCTTTCGGTTTTCGTTCTCTTTTCCTGATTCCGTCTTTGTGTCGTTAAATGATAACATCTGATTTTGTGCTCTGCCTCTATCTTATGTGACTAATACAACCTTCTCCTTTTCTGCGTAGGTGATGGGCAATCTTCGTGGGCCTCGTCTTTTTGGGCCTATGGCCCGTAGTCTTTTAATTATAAGTAAATTAAATTTCAGGGACATTTGGTCCGAGGAAGTCTTAGTGGGAATGAAATTACCAAAGTCAGATAGAATATATTATTGTATATATAAGGCATTTGGCCTGGTGGTAGAGTACTGGACTCTTAGTTCCAGCCTACCTAAGACCATTCAATTCTCATGGAATGTGAGTTTAGTTTCTAGTTTGGGTTAAATTTTCATTTAGATGTTTGGGTATAGAGATTTATTTGAATTGTAATGAGATTTCACTGGGTTTGTTTGTTGGGGAATTGTAGAAGGATCTTCCTGTGCGTTTGTAATCCCAATCTCTTTAAGAAATGAAAATGATTCTTATCTCAAAAAAAAAAAAGAAACAACTCTTTAAGAAATGAAAATGATTCTTATCTAAAAAAAAAGAAACAAAGAAATTTTTATTTTTTTTAAGATTCAATTTTGTATCATGTGACAATGTAAATCTGTTGTTTTTTTTTTTCGGAAATTTGTAAAATGAAATTAAGAAAAGAATGGGACTGCATTTGTTTTCTTTTGTCTACAAGTGATTTGGGCCAGTAATAATGAAACCGGCCGAAATAAATTGCATCATGGCCCAACTGAGAGCATAAAATTCCAAGGTAAAAACCCAATTAGCAAAGAGAGATGAAAAAGCCCAAAGGTATAAGAAGGAAAATCCAAATGTTTAAAAAGGGATGGATTAAAGCTCGATTAGAGGCCCTGCTAGATAAAAAAGGAATGGTATCAGTGATACCAAAAGAAGTGGAATATTCCCTTGTTGGGAGACTCACCCATCATAACCAGGTGTATGACGCGGGTCGAATCCGGATTTGTTAGGGCAAAACCCTGAATATCGGATGGGATAAAAAAAAAAAAAGAAGAAGTGGAATATTCAAAGGCATTGTATCTGGGAAAAAAAAATTCAAAGGCATTGTAAAAAAAGGTTGGCTATGAATTAGGAAGTCTAAAACCGGGGTGTCTACAAAGAGAAAAAATCATTTAATTGATTTTAGTCTATAAAATTATTTTGAAATGCAAAATCACCTTAAAAGTAGCATTTCAGGTTGCTTAGACTTAGTTTGGTATTATGGTTTCAATTTGGAAAAACTTGCTTTAGAGAAAGTGCTTTTAAAAAGTATTTTTTAACATTGTGTTAGAAAATTGTAATTAGTGTTTGGTATTGTTTTGAAAAAGTATGGTAGAAAAATAAAATGACTTAAAGGAGAGAAAATAATTTATATGATTATTGGTAATTTAATGCTCAAAAACACTTTTGAAACGTAAACACACCTAAATAATTGAGTTGGTAATTGCCGTCAAAACTAGCTTTTGGCACAAACCATGAATGGTTTGGTATTATGTTTAAGGTGAAAAGTTACTTTTTTTTTTATCTAAGTTGCTAAATACCGCCCCCCTTTTTACTAGCTACCGGCTCCCTGTTGACACTTTTGTCATTTGCTTCATTTTCTTCAAACTTTCTAACTTCAAATTCTCTGAAACCTTCAAACTAAAACCTCAAATTTTCAAAACAATCTTGAAGCAAATCATGGCGGATTTCATTCGTGGTTGAGGCAAATGATATTAATTAATTAATTAAGCACCCTCTACCATGGCTTGGCGTCCTCTGGGGGTCTCGGAAGGCGCCTCGAGTATTATTTATTTATTATTATTATTATTAATTTCTAATTGCAATGTTTTTGGTCCAGAAAATTGCTTCTGAATCGGTCTCAAAAGTTTGGTCAGTGACGAACAATGGACTGTAATCAACACCGTCATCACCAAAATCTTCCAATCCAACCTGCAAAATTTAATTACCAAATATTACTTTAAAAAAAATATTGATTGGCCCAATAGTAACAATACATAATAAATAATAATACTAATATCGACCCTAACTAAAAATAATTATCATAAAAAAATCATTATTTTAAATTATTTTTTAAAATATTGATCCAGGAGTGGAGGCGTCCCCATGGCGCAAAAGAACGACAGATATCGCACTTTAGCTAGAACTTTCATGGCTTACCGCCCCACCACGGGGGGAGGCGTTCCCAGGGGGCGCCCCACCACGAGGGGAGGCGTCCCCAAGTGACGCCTTCCCCTGGGGATGCCTCGGGTCAACAGCCCCAACTTTCCCAATAACTCATTAAATTTACATTTTTCTTAACTCGTTAGATGTCTACGGCACGTTATCGTCCATTTTCGGAATTCTCGAGTTGTTTCACATTGGTGATTGGCAATGTGATTGGCTTGAAAATTTGAAATTTTCAGTTTAAAGGTTTTAGAGGAAAATGAAGCAAATGGCAAAAGTGTCAAAGGGGGCAGTTGCTAGTAAAAAGGGGACAGTATTTAGCAATTTTTATTTTTTCAAATACTATGTCAAATCAGACCTTAATTTTTGTAGTCAAGTGAAAAACAACAATTTTTTATCTTCAAACGGAATTCCAAATGAAGAAAATGGGTTAAAAAGGTAGGTGTTAGAGGCATATAAAAAGAAATTTTTATAGATTAAACTAATAAAATTTTCATGTTTAACTTTATCATAAGGTATGATATATATCAACCTATGTCAAATCAGCCTTTCGGTGAATGCTTGGAACTTTTCTACATCCTTTTTAAATTCTTGTTTTCCTCTTTCTGACCAGCCCTTGTGTATGGTAATTCGTTGCAGCAGTTTGAATCTGGTTGATGAGGTACAACAACATTAAAACCTAGCACAAGTTTCTTGGATGATGATCTGAAGTCAGCAGTCATTGGGGATTTGTTATCAACAACTTCAACTGCAACCTACTTCTTTCTTCATCGTTTCTTTTTGAATTGCTTTAGCCTTCTTCTCTTCCGTCTTTGGTGGTGGTGGTTCATAATTCATAATCCAATGGAAGAGCAAAATCAACTTGGCAATCTGTATCAAGAAGATTAATTTAATGGCGAAAGAAGGCTTTGCATCAACAATGCCGATGACCATGATGATTGTATCTCCGGTGGTCAAGCAACAAATCGAGTTACATGAAATTCTTTGTATAAGGTTGAAGTTTCCTTGAAATCGGATCGGTCATTAACTTCACCAAACCCTCACAAGTAAACTCGAGAACTCCGCAGTGACAAGTTTTACAGAGACAAAAAAAAAAAAAACATGGATACTCGATTCCTTTCTCTACGGGAGGGAAGAGCAGATTGGGGCATTATAATTCTATCACCGACATCTAATGAACTGAAGGAACATCGGTAGCAGTAAGGAAAGGGCTATCGACATTCATAGCTTCAAAATCAAAAGCAACATTATCATAATAATAATCTTGATAAACGGAAGAGAACTCCATTGATGAGAAAAGAAGTAAAATTCCTTGTTCACGTCTAAACATTACCCTAATTCCTTGCCGACTTGAAAATTCCTTGTTAAATTATTAGTATAATATTATTATATCTTTGCTAGCAAAGAACATCAAAGCAAAATATAAGATTGACAAAAGGAAAAAGAGAACTCAGCAGCCAGCTCAAATAAGGAAATTACATATATATATCTGCAGAGTGAGTTTTTCAAATTTTTAAGGGTTAAAAATAAATTTAAGAAAATACAAAAAGAGAAGTGGAGGCAGAAGGAAAATGACAAGAAAAAACTATGATATACTAATAATCTAGCTAGACATCATGACCTGATCAATTGATTCTAAGGCTTGGGTAGCGAAAAACCTGACATCGACATCGGGATCCTCACTCAATTCAACCAAGCATGGACGGATTGTCTTCTCCACCACCTGTATTTTTCAACAACACCACCTGATTATTATAATTGAACTCAAGGAAGAAACTAAACCAGCATATGATAACCTCCTAATTTGACGATAAATCCTAAAAGAACTTGTAAGGAGCTCATGAGACAATTATACATCTTCATTTAACATTTCATTCATTTCTTGAGGGTAACTTGGCATTTTCTTTAGTACAAGAAATCGTGCCTAATCTTTAAGAATCCAAATCACGATTCGCCTGCTGTGAAACAGGTACCTATTTCAGCACTAGTGCTAGAATACTACATCTAATCTAAGCAGTCAATATAAGTTTTTAGAATACATCAAATATTATATTGTAACACGGTCCACATAAAATTATTAAAATATCAAAAAAGTTACTTACAGATTGTTCAACAATTGGAATAAGTGACTGCAACACCTTGGCCACATTAAACTTGATGTTCGGTACCCTGTCATGCAATTTTTAGTCTCACAAACCAAATCAAAGATGTCAAACAAATGAATATTTAAATCAAACTTCAGAATGAATCAGCATTACCTGTCTTTGGAAGCATTAATAACCACAGGCAGAAGTTTTGAACATGTAATATCTGAGCCCATAACAGGGGCAAGTAGAGAAATTGCATGTAGGATGGTCATCCGATACAGATAGTGGGGGTTGTTAATCATGTCCAAAACCTGTCAATAGATTTTCGAGAAAAGAAAAACCTTTTAGAGAATTAACATCTTCAGATATATCCTAGTTTGCTCAATTCAGAATTAAAAGAAGACAGAAATCAAATTACTATCACAGATAAGCAGACTGACCTGTGGAACAATGTGCTGCATTGCCCAATCTGGTCCAAATTCTTCTGCCAGGCGCTTCACATTATTAGCTGCAGCATCACGAATGGAATAAACCTACAATGAATACCAATGTCATTAGCAATTAGCAATCTTACTCCATTAAAAAAAATAATAAATTTCCAATGTTTATATTGTATTTAAGTATTAATTTCTAGTATCATCTTGAAGGTAGACTGGTAATTAGTAAACAAAAACTAACAGCTTTTGGAAATTACAAAAAAAAATTTCATATTCCACCAGAGATCATAGTATCAGAGGGCAAAATAGAAAATCTAATACAAATTGTGCAGGGATATCATAAACAGGTAAATAAACCAAAAAAAGTAGGGGGAAAACAGACACACTAACAAATAGTTATTATGATAGAAAATCAGTAAAACCAACATCCAATTGTGTACTCTGACATAAGCAGGAACCATTTTCCATGTAAACATTCACATAAAGGAAGAGCACATAAACTCCTTGTAGTTTGGCTCCATTTCAGAGTTTCTCGCACCTTATCCTTTAACCATTGCATGCAGAGTGCACCAAGTTTGTCATCAAAAAAGCCAACACCCAACTGACTTGCCAACAAAGGTATGTATTCAATTATTGCAAGCCGAACCCTCCAGTGCCTATCCTCTGCAAGCTCCACAATTGCTGGCAGTAGGGACTGGGACAGTAGGTCAATTCCAATCACCTGCAAGATAATTTCTATTAACTACACTGCATTTGAATCCCAGTCACAGGTCTCCCCTTCCCAAACATACAAAATATAAAAATCCTTACTGGCTAAGCAAATATTTTTGATAAACAATATCACCAAAAGACCAAAGGAAGGAAAAGAGGAAAAGGGAAAACTATGAAAAAGAAATTGTCATAACTTTCCTTGATAAATCTTAAATGACATATTAAAACCTATAACAAACCTGGTTGACTTGATCAAGTTTGCTTATGATATTCAGGCGGACATCTGGAAATTCATCTTTCAGAAGAGAAAGGAATATTGGCAGCAATTGTTCTATGGTTGCATCCTACAACAATCAATGGAGATTAATATGTTAGATATATTCAAAGAAAGATATTTAAATAGAAAGAGTTCTTTAAACAACAAAAGGAACAAAACATTTTGCAACACGTACAGCATTGATGCAATTTCTATATAATGAAACAGAACAATAGGATAAAATACCTTCCGGAATCAATATGAGACCCAGTGGTAAAAAATCAGCAATACATAAACTTGTCTAAACAACAAGAAATAGCAAATTTTCCCCCCATGCACTATTGTTGATGTATCCATAATGCAATTCATGGAAAGAATAAAGATCCAATCTCCCACATAATTCTTAACAGAGCTTATTCAGAAGAAACACCAAGCTCTAGGAAATGTTATTCTGCTATCTGGGCCCACAAGTGAAGTGAGAACACAAAAAGGTCCTCGCTCAAGAAAATTGGCAAATATAGTAATCCACAATATACTAACTTACGGACTTGCAGCAAGCATAAGGATGGATGACAAAAAATGTCAACAGTATAAACCTTTGTTCAACAAATTAAACAGCTGTACCCACTAAGCATCGCGTAACCTATGCACTTCCACTCCAAAAAATGAATTTCACTGAACATGGAATATGCAAGCAAAAGCCGAGTCTGAATGGTTACCTTCCCTAAAACAGGTGCCATTCCCATTATAACTGAAGCCAAAGCAGAACGAACATGCTGAGATGAATCTGTTGACAATTCCTACAGTAGCAAAAATCAACTAACTTAGACAGAAGAGTGGAAAATTAAATCACTCAAACATGAGGAAAGAAAAGACTTAAATGAAGTAGGCAGAACATTCCACAAGCACTTTTACCTTGACACAAGGAAGAATATGCTGAATGGCTAATTCTGGATTTAGGATGCGGCAAAACTTAGTTACTTTTCCAGCAGCAGCTATCCGTACTTCAGCTTCATTATCACGAAGTAGACGAACATATGCAGGAACCAGGTCCGACCTAAACATGTAACCATATGATGTCATTCAAATTCCAAGCACCATCACACAAAAAAACAACATTCAAAGTAAATGCAAGGAGGCAAGTTTTGAGTGGATAACAAAAACCAGTTGCATGCACATCCAGATAAATAAAAAGAAATGAGCAAATTCATCAGCAGAGATCAGGGGAAACAGGGAAAAGGTAAAACAGAGGAAAACAGATACAGGAAGAGGTCAGGAAAGCAACGCATATAATGGTTTATGCCTTTAGCCACAAGATAATAGAGATTACCTTGTAGGCTCAGGACCAACAGCTTCACACAGCTCATACAATTGATTTGCAACCATGTATCGAACACGCCAAGACTTATCCTAGAAAACAAAGTGATACCATTATATATATATTAAAGAAAACAAAATCATCATATGCTCAAAATGTAGTATTCAAAGTAGAACAAGACTGTAATAGAATTTTCACCCCAAACTCCTCAAACTGGTGGGGCACATAACAATATAAGATAAAGATGGAGCATTCTTAAATTTCCTAACATTATAAATAGCATTCAAAAAATTACACATTGTCTACCTGTGAGAAATTAACTATGACAGGGAGAATATGTGCCACACAATCTTGGGGTTCCAGCAACTTTCCAAGAGCGGCACAACCCTCAACAGCCAATAGTCGAACAGAATCTTGATCTGTACGGATGAAAAATTGAAGGAAAATAAGCATTCCAAGCCTACAATACAAGTATGAATCCGACAACTATACTGGAAAATCAAGCATATGTTCATAAAACACATAAGAGAAAACAACCATACACAATTATATATAAGTATAAAAATAAGGTCCAAATGGAACCACATAAAGTACAATATTAACCTTAACTCTGGTTTAAAGATGAAGCGGTAGAAGAAATTTCCCAGATTCATAGAAATAATCATTTGAAAACATTGGAGGACAAATAATTTATTACCGTCTCTGCCAGTAAGACTGCTCTTACAAGGATATAATTCTTTTGGGTTACTGTCCATGACTCTTGCTCATGACCAATGCACCTTGAATTAATCAGATGAAAAGGATGAAGTTGCAAATTACAAGTTTCTCTCTTTTACTTTCCAACAGACACAGAAAAGTTTCTTTCTAAAAGAGTACAATAAAGCAGCCTGCCACCCCTATCCCATTTCCTCGTCTTCTGCAAGTTATAACCTAAAAACAGCCCCTCTAAAACCGTAAGGCAATTAATCTCTCTGTCGTCATCTCAGGAGCACTTTTTCAAAACAATTGATTAACTCAAATAACTCATATTCATCCTTGTAATATATTTTAAGGAAAATATCCAACAATGATTTTATCATCAAAACAAGTCTGGCCAATATTTGAAGAAAAAAGAGACATTAGGGAATCACATACCATCCTGTGTCAGATCATCAAACATAGACATGATGTCCACCTTCAAATGAGGTGCTTCTACAGTAGCAGCAAACTTTCCAAGATTTGATGCAGCAGACCTCCTAACCATGGGCATGTCATCTTGGCAAAGCTGACTGTATATGGCTCTCAGTTCAGTCTTTAATGCCTCTGGGGCACTTGGGTATGCAATATGAAACAAGCCACATGAGGACACTCGAGCTGTGAACCACTCACCAGCTGCCAATCTCTGGATGTTGGAGACAATCACATGCCAAAGAAACATTCTATACTCAGTGAGGTAAAACGTAATAAAAAATTAGGATAACAATTAAGAAGAAAGCACATATCAAGGAAATTACCATGTCCTGGCATAAGGTTTTTAAGTCATAAAAATAATCATATTATTATATATTGTACCATCATCCTAATGAAAATATGGCAGCAAAGAGGGCTGTGTACGTTGATAGTTTACAACAATAAGCATAACATTACTTAGAAACATAAAATATCGGTATAGTGCAAGTGCACAATCATACTCTGTCTGGCTTATGGAGTTTTCAAGGATTACTTTACAACATCTTTCTCCCACTATAAGTCTTTTCACCACACAGCCGAAGGCAAATTATATACTATAAAATTCTTCAAGATCTATTGTTTGAAATGCATTTTGTCATCTTCTTAAGAAACAGAAAAGAAGATAGAAATGCTTTACTACGCTACCACATTTCAAGAATTAAACTTCCCAAATTCTACCTTATAAAACTATTTAATTCACATATATGTGATACATTTAAGGAAAAGGAAGACAAAATCCAACCTTAACTAGTGGAATAAAGTACTCAACCAAGTCCTGCTCCTTCATCTGGGCACCAATTCTACACAAGGACTCGACAGCCTTATCCCTCACACAAGTTTCTTCAACAGTGCAAAGAGTCTCCAATGGAGGTAACAAAACATTAGCATAATCCACGCCTCCAACATAAGGAATAAAAACACCCAATTCTTCCGCCATGGCAAGGAGAACTTCATCATCATCATCATTATTCTCACTCAGAAAAGGTATCAATTCTTTCCGTGTCCTTTCTTCCCCAAGGGCACGTGCAATCGTAGAGAGCCTGCGGATGGAGTTCAACCGAAGCTGGATGTCTTCATTCTTCAGCTCATCGATTAACACCGCAATGGGATACAAAGGCTCATCAATCATCGCCATGTTAACTCACAAGATCTTACACCTATAAATATAAACCTAAAACTTATTACTATTTAATTCCATTCAGAATTCAAAATTCTCAAAATATTACAGCAAAGAAACCCTAACAAGTAATAAACCCAAGCTTTCCTTCATTTCCTAAGTAGCCAAAACAGGGGCCTCAGACAGGACAGAGATTAACCACGCATTGATTGCCAAAAAAGAAAATTGAGTTCATAAGAAACCTTAATAAATGCTGAAAACAAAAAACAAGCGATGCAATACACAAGAACAATTGAAAAAGACATGAAAAAACTTTAAAACTTAAAAATTTGCTAAAGCTGCTGAAAACGACCGGCGATGAGATCTAAATTTCCGAGAAAGTGAAAGAGGAGAAAGCTAAGAGTACCTTCGAGAGTCAAGTGTGGGTTTGTTCGAAGCTCGATCTGATCTTTAAGCGGAGGAGAGACACACACAGAGAGAGATCGATCTGTAAAAAAATGCTTTAGTAGATTTGTTAAAATTTTTGTTTTTCTGTTATTTATTTTATGTTTTTTGATTGAAGAATGTGTAAAAATTATCTCGACGTCAGAGGGAAAGGGGCCTTTTTTGACCGTAAGTAGTATTTTTCTATTTTATTTTACTATAAGAAACTTGAATTTTCGATTTCCGAATCATTCATTTACCCAAACATAACCCGGGACCCGATTCCTTTTATTTTGTTTTCACTTTTCTAATTGTAAGAAGAAATGCCGAAAAACAAAATTTTCTAAATACCACCTCCTTTTTCCTAATTATCGTCCTTTTTTGACATTTTTCTCTTTACTTCATTTTCCTCTAAAATCTTCAAACTAAAAATCTCAAATTTTTAAGACAATCACCAATAATAATTATCATAAACCCTATATTGACCCTAATTAATAATAATTATCATAAAAAATCATAATTTTAAATTATTTTTTTAAAAAATTGATTTATGCCGTCCTCCGAGGACAGGACAGCACCCACCTACCGTGGTGGGCCATCCTCCGGTGACGGCTCCGCGCCT
>AWUE01018699.1:0-19877 GCA_001974825.2 Corchorus olitorius | reverse complement strand
CATTGAATGGTCCATGGTGAAAAGATGGGGAAGAAGAAGAAAAAGGAAAGAGATGTGAAGGTGGAAACAGAGGGGAGTAATGAAATGTAAACCTGAAGATTGATCAGTATTGAGGAGTTGAAAGGAAGCAACATCTGAGTTGGTGAGAGGAAAAAAGAAGGGGGAACATTAATTGAAAGCAATTAAGGAAAGGAAATGAGTAATTACAAAAAGGGTAGCAGGAAAAGCTAGGGGGGAAACTCATAGAGGGGCTTTTTAGTCATCCGAAAAGTGAGAAAAGACCAAAAAAAAGCCAAAAGGTGGCACCACATTAATCCTCAATTTGGCCTTTTAGTAATTTCCCTAGTAACTAAAAATAATATATAGTATATATTATATTATTATGCCAAAAAAAGATATTATATTACATATTAACCCTTAAAAATAAAACTAAAATTTAAAATTATAAAGGAGATTATAGATATTTCAGATTAAGGTTTTATGAAGTTTAGACTTATAAAATATATATAAAGATAAAGATAAAGATAAGATATGTGTGTCATATGATGGAATTTTTTTTTTGCTGCATAAGAACCAGAACCTAAATAAAGTGACTAAGGCCTTAGCGTGCCAAGCCTATGAATACAATTTGGAGAGCCTTAGTAAGGCTACCTGGTTAGACCCAGCCCAGAAGCTTCATGTGCCCTTAAATCTATGGACAACTCTAATCTAAAATGGCTTCAAATCATTTGTTTACTTGCAAATTCAATTCTATGGGAGTAGAAAAGTTACCAACAACGCCCAAAGTATTCTTTAGATATGTATTGTTAGCTATATATATTCATCCAAAACCAAAAAAATTTGCTACTTGATTGTAGCATAATGGAATTTGAGGCCCTGAACAAGAGTGCAATGGTCAAATAAGCTATTGAAATTTCAATTTTGTTATATTGCACCTTTCAACTATCAATTTTGGCCAAATAAACCCTTACTTGGCTAGTTGGCTAATGAATTGTTAAGGGTGTTGGTCCCGTCGCTGGCCACCACCAACCATCATCTGAACCCAAAATCTACTCCAATAACCGACACGACCTCTTTTCAACTCAAATCCATGCCTAAATCCTCCAAAACCCTTTTAAAACTTTTGGATCTGGCTTAAGCCAAATTTAAACAATCAATTTCGATCCCCCCCCCCCCAACACACACACCCACCCACCAAAATAGCCTTCCTTTCTCACAAATCTAACAAAAAAAAACCAAAAAAAAAGTTTGACCCTAAAACCAAAAATGGAAACTGATTGGGATTTCATAAATTTGAAGATAAAGCAAAATTATTTGGACTAAATTGCATATAAAAATTGAAGGGTACTCTACAATTTATGAATTGGAAATTAGGGGGTTTGGGTTTCAAGACAATTTTAGGTTAACTCGAATTGTCAAGGGTTATATATATAAGGAAAATGATGTAATTCACCAAAATTGAAATTCAGTGGCTTATGTGACCATTTCACTATAATTCTGGGTCATATTTGACCATTTTCTGTCCACGTGGATATTGACGTGGTAACCACACCATCACCCTTAACGGCCTGTAATTAAGCCAACCATTCAAAATAAGGGTTTATTTGGCCAAACTGAAGGGTGCATGGCCAGAATTGAAATTCAAGAACTTATTTGACAATTGCACTATAATTCAAGGGCCTCAAATTCCATTAATCCCGATTACGAGGTATAGTTGTGGTGCCAAAAATCTCTTTGAGAGTTTTTGCGAATAAAAACTAAATGACAAGGCGGGGCGTGGCAGTCAATTTGCTGAAATTGACAAAGAGTTGCACAAACGTAAAGCTGGTGCGCGTAGCAGCGGATTAAAGATCAAAGGGAGTGAATTGCAGGAACTGGATCACAGTCACACCGAAGCATTTAAATCATCGATCCCGGACAAGTTTCTCAACATTGAGTGTTTCAAAGGTTGTTCTTATTAAAAAGAGAGAAAATAACAAGTTGATTGTTATTTCTGATATTGTAACGGATTACAAGTGTTTTAACGTTCGAAGACAAAATTGAAAGGAAGAAAAACACGTAAAAAGTGTTCTTTTTTCCGGGGACAAGAATGAAAGAGAGAAATATTGAAGAACGCGTATGAACTCGTGATGAATAAAATGAAATCGCGGAGATTTCGCAGAATTGTCTGCAGAGAAAATTGAGAGAAAAGTGCAGAGTATGAGAAAAAAAGCACGGAGCAAGTTTGTAGCGTGTTGAAGCGTGGTTTGAAGCATTGGGGTTGATCCCTTTATACAGGGGTGGCATGGGCCTTCAGGCTTAATGGGCCTGGCAGTCTCTGACTCAAATTCAACCAATTCAGGAGATGACTAGTTCAAATAAGGAGATGACTTCGATCTTCACGAAATTGTCAGGAAAATGTCATGGCCTTTGCACTAGCCTCTGAGACGCCACACATCTTCTAGAATCCACGATGAGTCCTCTTTAGTATGTAATTTTCAAAATCCTCACCTCATTTGGCGCAATTCAGCATGTTCTATTGCCTCCTCCTGAGCTTGAAACAACTAATTTGACCTGGAGATGGCTCCTGAATGTCAACATTTGGACTCTTAACACCTAAGCTATGAAATCCACCATACTTAATCATATTAAGTTCATGGTTTCATAAAAATAACATTAATTTCGAAAATGGCCAAAATCGGGGTGGAAAGGCCGTATGTCCTTAATTGAATAAGTTGTAAAAGTTATGATCAAAACATGAAATGGCTCAAATTTGACACTTAGCCATAAAATCATGTAATAAAAGTATTCCAACTCAATTGGCACGAAATCTAGGCTCAGATCGCCTTAAAACGATAACCTGTCCTTAATTAAAAACCGAGACAAAGTTTTTCCAACTGTGTCGGATTAAGATGAAATTTTGCCAGAATGGTCGGCATAGCTCAATGTTGAAATCGCATCATCCTAGCTTGGTCAATTTCACCAATTTCGACATCTTGACCTTAATTGAACAAAATGTAAAAGTTGTCGTTCTGCACCCCGGGAGAGCACAACTGGTTAGGCGATTTCTCCTCTATCCTAGGTGCGAAAATATACAGGAGATGTGAGATTTAAAATCTCATGCCTCTCTCGCATGGATAGATAAATTGCTTGCTGACAAACATTGACTTGCTAACTCCTTAAATGAAGGGAATAAGGAGATAACTTCCTGAAAACAGGGTAGCGTCTCCTAGGACATAGGATATAGCTTATGTTTGTTAAACTAGGCCTATGAGACGTCTACTTACTTAATTACAAGGTGACGTGTCATCAAATTCTTTATTTCTTAATTTCTCCTACAATTGCTGACAACTTCATTAAAAGGAGTCGTCTTCTAATTGTTTTTCTGCCACTTCCTTAATTATGGGCGGCACATATGAATTAATAATAATTATTCTAAAAATAATTATTATTTATTTAGTAATTTTCGGCATTAATTAAGAAAATACAAGAATTTCCTATTTCAATTAAAAGTAGGGTGGTGCAGAAACCAAGTTTCATCAGGATTTGTGATCAAATCCTGACCACACATCTTGATAACACATATGCAAAGACCAATTTATTTTCAATTGTAAATTGAGGTATAAACAATGCCCCTCCAAGCTTAAGTTCTTGACCTAAAAGCTTGTATATAAGGAAATTGGTCTAGGCCGAATTCCTCCTCTCTTCCTCTATTGTCATCGTCGACTTGGTGACATACCCTACTTGTGCCGAATTTTGCAACAACTTTTCAAGCTCCAATGGCTTCCAAGAACAACAATTTCAACAACAAAAATTATCAAGGTCGATCCTCCTCCATGCGAAGCAACTCAAGCCACAATTACCTACTCATGGATGCTTCCAATTTGTTGGCAAAGGCTAAAGAATTCAAATCAAAATCCCATGATAGCAGCTCTAATTCGGCTCAAACAAGACCAAAAATCAAGTCCATGGTGATTGATCCCAAATCGGCATCAAACCAAGGTGAGCAATTCTTGAAATTATGATTTTTCGATCCAATTTCAATTTTTGCCACAAACCCTAGGTAGTATGCCATGCTCATATCAATTTGATGATGAATTTATGATGATTTACCTGTTGTAATTTAGATGAATAATTTGGTTTAGGAATCAACCAAATTTAGTGCAGAAATTGGCGTGAAACACTAGCAAAAATCATGGCCTATGTTTTAATTTTTGCCAGAAATCTTTCAATTAACATGTTGCTACTCATAATCACTTAGAAAATAGCATGAACACATGTTAATTTGATAGAAATTAGGGCTAGGTTCAATCGATTTTGATGATAAACCCTTTTAGCAACAATTCGGCCTAAGTTGGCCAAAAATTGATTTGTAATTTTGGCTTTGATCCTCAATTTGGCCAATATCATATGTGAGAGTATATTTGCTAAATAAAATTAGGTTAGATTGCATGATTACAAAACCTAAATCGATTTGGATTGAAACAGTAGCATGTCGCGACTCAAATTGAAAACATTGGAAATGTTTGGGCGGCTATGCGATTTAGTCCCTAGGGTTAGGAATTTTTGGCCCATTGAATTAATTATGGCCAAAAATTAGCTTTATTTTCTTAATATATTTACATAATTAATTTCGGCAACCATATAAGTATTCTTTCCAAAATACTATGAAAACTAAAATTAAGGCGGTAAATATTTAATTTCACCAACTTGCTGCATCTTGAAAAAATTGTTAATTAACAATTTTGTTAATTTTGTTTCGTACAGGAAACCCTGCAACAACTTTGAAGGAGCCGGAAGAAGAGGTTGAAGATGCTCCTTCAAATTGGGAATTTGAGACAGCTATTGGAGATCTTCAAATTTTCCTGAACAATGACAAGCATGCTGCCATGGAAAAGAATGTGGACTCAATTCAGGGAGCAATTGCCACCCTGTGTTTTTCTCCTAAAATTGAACTTCACATTATTCAGTTTTGGCAAGATTTTCTTGATTTCTTCAAATTGTTTGCTGCTGAGTATGCTTATACTTCCAAGGTGCTAGCTCAACTTCATCTAGTTAGGGCTAACTACTTGACCTGTCAAGGAGAACTTGAACTCGAGATTACGAAGTTCATGAGATGGCAACTCCTACTGACCATGAGTTGTTACTGAAACCTTGCTGACTGATCTCAAGAACTAAGTTTCCAAGGTGGAGGGCGAAATAGCTGCCTTGAAGGACAATAGAGAGGAAGCGACCATAAAGAAAAGCAAACAAATTGAAGAAATTGTTGTCTCTCTTGTCGACATCAAGAAAACAAATGAAGAGATGGGTTCCAAATATTTCCAACTGAATAAGCTAACAACTATATTTCAGTTTTGGAAAGAATACATCCCCAACTACTTCGACATCTACAATGGAGACGACCCCTTTGAAGATATTAAAGAAGATGAAGAGGAGGATGAGGATGAGTAATCCTTGAATTTTAAACTTAGAACTCTATTCCTTTTCTGCATTTATTTTCTTAAGTGACTTTGTGATTTTAGGATTTTGCTTTATGCTTTTATTAATTTAGCAATTTTGTTTTAAATTGGTGGCAATGGATTTTTAGCCAACTTTTCGCATAAGTGGGCTTTATTTATTATTTTGAGCCAACAAATAGACAAAATCCTTATGAAATTAATCTAATGGTCTTATGATTAAAACCATAAAGATTTGAAGTAAATAGAATTTTAATTTGAAGTTAAATTGCCAACAGGACTTAGATGCAATCGACAAGAACATCAAAAACCCTAGAAAATTCAGCCTCCATCTTTCAATTAAGGCCAAATATTAAAAGTTAATTCCAAAACACTTTTTCCTTTAGTAACGTTTTCTTCTCCTTTTTGTCACTAAAAAGACTTTAGTTGACAAAATTCTTAAAAATTTCGTTACGTAAAGTAACAAAAATATATTTTTTTAAAGCCCAGTTGGGGCGGCTTAGTCAACAAAGCGTTTAAGATTTTATTCTATACTTTAGTGAAGCATATGGCCGTGAGTTGACTCATAGCCATACAATCTGATTCCTCCACCGAGTCAATTTCTGGGTTAGGATCAGATCTTCCTTCCCATGCAGTTGGATAATACTTCTTTAAGTAACGTCCATTTATAAACTTTGGATAGTATTTATCATCCCTAGTTTCAAGCCAATAAGCACTGTTCTTAAGTACTTTTCTGACATGAAATGGTCCTTCCCATTTGGGTGACCACTTTCCATGTTTAGAGCCGGAAGGCAAGACAACTTTCCAAATCAATTCGCCTTCAGTAAAACTTCTTCGACGAACTTTTTTGTTATAACTTCTTTCTGCCTTCTTCTTTTATGCTTGCAGATGATCTAAGGCATCTAACCTTTCTGAATCAAGGTCTTCAAGCTTAATCATCATGGCACCATTGTAATCGTACCATTGCAAGTTATTCTGAAACGAAACCCTGGCTGACTTAGCCAAAAGTTCCATAGGAACCATCGCATCATGACCATATGTAAAGCTAAATGGACTCACGCCAGTGCTTGAACGCTGTGATATTCGATATGCCCAGAGAGCTTTTGGCAAAGTGCTATTCCATTTACCAGGTTTGTCTTTCAACATCTTTTCTATGATGCCTATGATCACTTTGTTAAAAGTTTCGGCCTATCGGTTAGACTGTGCATAGTATGGCGTGGACTTGGTGAACTTTAGGCCAAATTTTATTTCTAACTTTTATGTTATCTCACCATCAAAATTGGTTCCTTGGTCGGTGGTGAGCGTTTCTGGAATTCTAAAGAGATAGATGATGTGTTCCTTGATGAACTTCTTGATATCCTTATGAGTTGTATTTCTTAGCCTTCGCCTCCACCCATTTGGTGAAGTAATCAATGGCAACTATAATAAAGCAAACTCCTCCTTTGGCTGGTGGGGAAATCTTTCCAATGAGATCAATCGCCCATCCTCTAAATGGCCAAGGCTTTATTATAGAATGTAGTTCTTCTGATGGAAGTCTCCAAATAGGAACATGCTTTTGGCAAGCTTGGCATCCTTTGGCAAATTCCATGTAGTCTTTCGTACTTGTTGGCCAATAAAAGCCATGGCGACATATAAGGCATCTCATTTTTCTTCCAGCTTGGCCTTCATGTACATCTTGTACTACCTTCTAAGCTTCCTCTTTCCCTAGACATCTCAACAAGGATCCATCTAAGTATTTTTTGTATAATTCGTCGGCTAAGATGGTGTAATGCACGACTAAGGTTCGAATTCTTCTACTCACCCTTATTGTTGGGTCTTGTAGATAATCAAGGAATGGCTCGCGCCAATCAGCAAGCCTGTGTATCATGTTATACAATTCAAACACGTTATCCCTAACAAATGTTGATGGCATGCTCCTCCTTTCAACATTCATCATTTTCCTCCAAATATCATCTTGGAAGGTGATGCCAGATGCAAGTTGTGCATCAACATTTGCGCCTTCATTCTGATATCTAGGCACATGTTCAATGCTTACGTCATAAAAATTTTCTAATAATTGCACTGCCAATGCATAGTATGGCAGTAAAGATAAACTTGTGCAATTAAACTCTCGAGTGAGTTGATTAAACACCAACAAAGAATCACCTTTGATGTGCACCGAAGATGCTTTCATCTTTCTAAGTAATTCTAAACCAATGATAAGCGCTTCATACTCAGCTTGATTATTAGTACAATCAAAGTCTAAGTGGAAAGCCATCATGGTCCATGTGTCGTCAGGTGATGTGATTATGATCCCAGCTTAAAGTTTAGCTTTTCCTTTTAAAAGTTTGTATTTTTGTTAGTAAAATGAGGAGTTTACATCATAATAAAATAGTATTAGGTCCAAAATTAGTCTTTTATTGTAAAGTCTAGATTTTGTTAATGAAAGATGAAGATTAGGTCCTAATAACTTTAGATTTGTTTAAAGATGGGAGTTTTGATTGCAAAATGTGTTAATTAGTCCTTATAAGCCTTTAAAATTGGATCCTAGGTCATAAATGTGATATATTAGATCTATTGTAGCATGAAGTTTAGACCTTTTTGTTCATAATACATAAAGATAGATGTTTTTAGATTTAAAGCTTAGATTTTTACTATAAGATTGTGAAGATTGACTTATAATCTACTTAAGATTAGTTTAAAAGTTGGCTTTTTAGGATTAAGTTCACATTTTGGTAAAGATTAGCTCCTTTTAATAATGGGATTAAGGCTTAGCTCAATTTCATAATCAGTTTAAAATTTCGATTAAAAGGTAGCTTATTTCCATAACCTTCATTTGCGTCATGTTTATTTATTGTTGCAATTTAATTGCCATATTTTGCCATGAAACTCAAGACTAAAAAGATCCCGTGATGGGAAAGGCGGACGGCTCATTCATGCGTGTCTGAGTTTACTCGCCTTCTTGCAGAGGCTTGGAAAATTCTAGAAGACATTTACCATGCATTTAAGAGTCAGGCTTGTCAATAAGCTAAAAATCATAAAAGAGAAAATCTAAAAAAGGAGAAAGAAAGAAAATCGAGATAGTAAAAAACGAGTAATCAGTAATGATCAACTTTATTCAGGGAAATTAAGTAAAGATAGTAATCAACTTATTTAGGATAATTAAGTAAAATCAGTAATAATCATCTTATTTCAGGGTAATTAAGTAAATCAGTAAATATTTAATTCGGGGCAATTAATTAAAATCAGTTTGCAACTTAATTCAGGGTAATTGAGTAAAGTCAGTAAGCAACTTAATTCAGGATAATTAAGTAAAGTTAGTAAATAACTTAATTCAGGCAATTAAGTAAGTCAGTAAATAACTTAATTTAGGGTAATTAAGTACGTCAGTAATAAATGGCTTAATCCAGGGTAAATCGAGTCAGTCGAAAGATAAAAAAAAAGATATTGAGTAATAAATAACTTAATTTAGGGTAATTAATAAGTCAATATAAGTGGCTTAATTCAAGGTAATTAAGTCAGATAAGAGTCAAAGAAAAATAATCAGTAATGAGTGGCTTAATTCAGAGTAATTGAGTCAGTTAAGAAGTAAAGAGATGCAATCAGTAGTTTTTGACTTAATTCAGCGTAATTAAGTTAATCAAGGAGTTAGAAAAGGATAATCAGTAATAACTGGTTTAATTCAAGGTAATCGAGTCAGACAAGAAGTAGAAAGATAATCAGTAGTAATAGGCTTAATTCAAAGTAATTAAGTTAGCTAAAAAGTAAAAATGGTAATCAATAATAATTAACTTAATTCAGAGAAATTAAGTTAAAAAGTAAAAGAAGGGTAATCAGTAATTGGCTTAATTCAGAGTAATTAAGTTAATTAAGAAGTCAACGAAGTAAAAATTGGCTTAATTCAGAGTAATTAAGTTAATTAAGAAGTAAAAAGGTAATAAATAATGAGGTAATGGGTTAGCTCAATTTAAGGTCAATAAAAATCTTTTAACTTGTCATGAATAGACTTAAGCTTTAAAGATAGAGACAACCAATAATAGAAACCAACAGTAGATTCTAGACTAGTCGGTGCCATCTTTTTGACGGCCATCGTGGGAGTGTTAATCCTTCCCCACACATACCCGACTCCCAGACCATAGAATCTCTGGTTAAGTAAACTTTATTAAGTTTAGTGTTACCTTTGCCTAGCTTAGGTTAATATTAGACTTAGTAACATGGATATGTAGCTAATCACACTGAGATAAAAAGATTAGTGGTGACTCCTAGAATTCAACAGGGATAAGATTCCCCCAAGTCGTTGGCGGTAGGGTCCTCTGGTCCCGCATGTAGCGACAGTTTAAGGGTAAAGGAGTCGGGGATCGCCAACTTTGAAAGAGAAACGAGGCCTTTGAAATGCCGAGAGTAGGAGGACAAGTCCTGTTGTGTCCCACCGGCGTGCCAAAAAGAGATGTTGAGAGTTTTTGCAAATAAAAACTAAATGATAGTATGGGGCGTGCCAGTCAATTTGCTGAAATGGACAAAGACTTGCATAAATGTAAAACTAGTGCGTGTAGCAGCAGAGTAAAGATCATAGCGAGTGAATTGCGAGAACTGGATCAAAGTGACACCGAATAATTTAAATCATCGATCCCAGACAAGTTTCTTTACATTGAGTGTTTCAAAGACTGTTCTTATTGAAAAGAGATTAAAATAACAAGTTAATTGTTATTTCTGAAATTGTAACGGATTATAAGTGTATTAACGTCTGGAGACAAAATTGAAAGGAATAACAACACCTAAAAAGTGTTCTTTTGTTCGGAGACAAGATTGAAGGAGAGAAATATTGAAAAATGAGCATGAAGTCGTGATGAACAAGATGAAATCGCGGAGATTTCGCAGAAATGTCTGCAGAGAAAATTGAGAGAAAAGCGCGGGGCTTGAGAGAAAAAGCACGGAGCTTGAATTTTTGCACGGAGCAAGTTTGTAGCGTGTTGAAGCATGGTTTGAAGCATTGGGGTTGATCCTTTTATATAGGGGGCCACATGGGCCTTCAAGCTTAATGGACCTGGCAATCTCTGACTCATATTCAATCACTTCAGGAGATGACTTCGAACTTCAGGAAATTGTCAGGAAAATTTCATGGCCTCTGCACTAGCCTCTGAGACGCCACACATCTTCTAGAATCCATGATAAGTCCTCTTCAGTATGTAATTTTCGAAATCCTCACCTCCTTTGGCGTAATTCAGCATGTTATGCTGCCTTTTCTTGAGCTTGAAATTGACTTGGAGATGGCTCCTGAATGTCAAGATTTGGACTTTTAACACCTAAGCCACGAAATCCACCATACTTAATCATATTAATTAAGCTCATGGTTTCATAAAAATTTATGATCAAAATGGCCAAAACCGGGGTGGAAAGGCCACATGTCCTTAATTGAATAACTTGTAAAAGTTATGATCAAAACATGAAATGGCTCAAATTTGGCACTTAGATATAAAATCATGTAATAAGAGTATTCCAACTCACTCGGCACGAAATCTATTCCAAAGTTTTTTCAACTGTGTCGGATATAGATGAAATTTTTCCAGAATGGTCGACATAGCTCAATGATCATCATGGTATGCTTCATGTTGAAATTGCATCATCCTAGCTTGGTTAATTTCACCAATTTCGACATCTTATCCTTAATTGAACAAAAAGTAAAAGTTATCGTTCTGCACCCCGGGAGAGCACAACTGGTTAGGCGACTTCTCCACTATGCTAGGGAAAAAATATACAGGAGATGTGAGCTTTAAAATCCCACACCTCTCTTGCGTAGATAGATAAATTGCTTGCTGACAAACATTGACTTGCTGACTCCTTAAATGCAGGGAATAAGGAGACAACTTCCTGAAAACAGGGTGGCGTCTCTTGGGTCACAGGAGACGGCTTATATATGTTAAATTAGGCCTATGAGACGTCTCCTTACTTAATTACAAGGTGACGTGTTATCAAATTACTTGTTTCTTAATTTATGATGCACTTGCTGACAACTTCATTAAAAGGAGTCATCTTCTACTGATTTTTCTGCCACTTCCTTAGTCATGGGCGGAACATATTAATTAATAATAATTATTCTAAAAATATTCATTATTTATTTAGTAATTTTCGGCATTAATTGAAAAAATACAAGAATTTCCTAATTCAATAAAAACTAGGGTGGTGCAGAAAGCAAGTTTCATCAGGATTTGTGATCAAATCCTAACCACACATCTTGATAACACTTATGCAAAGACCAATTTACCCTCAATTGTAAATTGAGGTATAAACAATAGTCATACAACAAAATATAAAATCTATGTATTTCTATGCTTAACCTGTATAAAAAAATGTATGGGCTGAATCCCCAAATTTGACAAAGTTGGATATTGACAGTATCTCGAGCAACATTCTTCAAGCAATGCATGCGCCCTCAAGTTACAACATTTACCAAAAACTCTATTGTTCCGCTCACAGTAAACAAAGTAAATGGTTGTATTCCAAACCAGTCACATAGGGTCAAACAAAGTAAATAGTTACATTCCAAACCAGTCCATAGGGTCAAGAGAGTTTTACCCTTCAATTTAGTAATTCCCCAATTCATCTTTGATGCCCAACTGAGTGCCATTCTACCAAGACCACACAAGTGAAATGCTTGACACCAAATCTCTTTGGGGAAGTTGCATGTGAAGAATTATATAACTGTAATGAGGTTTCTAGCTACTAATTATGGTACCATGAAAAAAAAAAAAAGGTGACAATTAATTACCAACACAATTGGAGTCAAGAAATTCAATTATTTCGATGATTCTTGATCTCCGAATATAATTATTATTAGTTAAAGGTGCAATGGACACTTAATCTTGCAATTTTTTTGTCACACAAATTTGTCCCATCTAATGTGTGATATAAAGTTTAACAACACAGCTTAATTATTAGTACATTTATTGGTACAGGGTTTTACTATATAGGTAAAATTGTCCGGTTAAGTTGTTTCGTCTAAGATGATTAGATAAAGTAATTACAATTTTTTTAAAAATAATAATTAGTATAGAGCTCTAATTAGCAGTTGTGATGATTGTGCAAGTACAGAATGAATTCACAAGACATTTTCAATGTGACGAAAAAGGGAACAGAGATGGTTAGGTTGTTTTTTCTCAATCAGTAGGCCTTTCTTTTTTTTGGCACAATCAGCAGGGCTTGTTGGATGAACTGTTTTTGGAACAAATCGTAGTGGGCTGAGTGAGTGTTTGACCATGGAAAAATGGACAATCCATTTACGGGAACATTGCTGCTGCGATGCGAATCATTTCCAACTCGGTTTTCCTTTTCCATTTCCACAAGAAAAATTCTTAGCAAATAAGTTAATTAAAAACTTCAAAAACATAAAAATGCAATATTATATATCAAAATGTGTTAGTTACAACTGATGCATGCATAAACTTCTATAAGTCTCAGGTGGCTTTATCAAAATTATCATTGATGACTTGGCCAAAATTATCATTTTCTGAAAAATAAGTTTAATTTTTTTCTGGGTGGTTTCAATGTCAATCGAACAACAAATAGGTAATTGAATTTTTATACGTTGACAATGTATATTTTCCTTTTCTTTTTTTTCTCGGGGAGGGGGAGGGGGGCTGAATTATAAGTAACATTTTTTTATTAACAACACAAACATTAATTTAATTTTTCTTCTTCTTATTAAAAAAATAGTGATTGATAATTGGGTTCACTTAAAGAAATAATGTTTTGATCACGTGTATTTATAATATTGAATATTTTTTATCACTCAATCACATAATATGATAATTTGACTATGTCATGTGGCATGTTCGATGATATTTTCATGTTATATCATCATGTCAGGTGATGGATGATATAGACGTGTCATATAAGTAGATTATAAGAGTTGAGTGACCAAAATATTTAAATTTACAAACTTATTAAGTGACCAAATCGTTACTTTTCATAATTGGATGAACAAAACAGAAACTCATCTAAAGTTAAGTGACTAAATTATAATTTATCCTTGAATAATTTTAACAAAATATAACTTACTTATATTACCTATATGCTAATGTATATGGTATATGGTAAATTTAATTTTGAATGTAACCTACGCCAAGGTTTGGTTTGAGATCATGTCAAACCAATTCTAGAATTGGGATCATTTTTATTATGGATCATCTTTATTATTCATCGCTAATTTCTAATATATTATCATTATATCACTTAACTCAAGTGGTGATGTTGAAGTGCAATGGAAGTGGATAATACCTTTGTTCCTAAATAATAGTTACCTTTTAGTCAACCCACTCCAAACTTTGACGGCTTATTGCTCAAAAAGACCTCTGAATTTATACAAAACGGCCAAATAAGCCCCTGAACTCTTTAAAAAGGCCAAATAAGCCCTTTTCTGATGGCTAAATGTTCAAATAAGGACTAAATGTTTCAAGATTTTCTCAAATAAGGATCAAAATACACAATTTCAACAAATTAGAATACATACTTAATATTTTTTTACAAATTGGATACAATATAAGTTAAAACTAGTGTGTGAGATATATATAAACTGAAAAATGCACGATAATTTTATATCATATTACGTTTAATGAATTTATTTTGATTAATAGGGTTTGATTTTTAATTAACACGATAATATCATTTTTCTATCAAATTTAACGTGTACGCATGAGAAGCATTGGTTTTCATTTAAGGATTCTCTAATTTGTAAAAATTTACTAAATATGTGTTTTAATTTGTTGGAATTGTGTATTTTGATCCTTATTTGAGAAAATCTTGAAACGTTTAGTCCTTATTTCATCATTTAGCCATCCAAAAAGGGCTTATTTGGCCTTTTTAAAGAGTTCAGGGGCCTATTTGGCTGCAATTAGTGTTCAGGGGCTTATTTAACCGTTTTGTGTAAGTTCAGGGGTCTTTTTGAGCAATAAGCCAAACTTTGACTAATGGTTATAAAAAATTATATACAATTAAATTTGCAATAAATATGTTTTGAGAAAATAGAAGACATGTCAAAATTTGGTAATCGATACTGCAAAGGCAAGATGGAAATCACCTGCCCCCATTTTTGTGCCCCACCATGCCTCATTCACAAAATTATGCTATGTGTCCCTAGTCTTATATCTTGTTTATTTTCAAGTTTTAACAAATAACATTAATAGGAGAAAATAAAATAAAAAAACTTAATTAAACACCAGGTTTAGACTCAAATTAACAATAAATAATTATATATAATGGTTAGTCCTAAATTTTAATACATTTCCATAGGGTTTTATAATGAAAATATAAAATTTATTTTAGCTAGGGAAACAAGGAATAATATTAAAAACTGTAAAAGGACACGTGTCATTATATGGTGGATAGGGCACAAATAGGGCAAAGAAAACGGGGCAGAGGATTTTTATTCGCAAAGGCAAAGGGAAAAAAAAAGAAAATGGCCTAAGTCTTTGCAAATGGAAAAGAAAATGACGACAAAGATTGACGGACGGATGGATGCTAAAATTAAGAGTGCTAGTTATTTGAAGATGAATCGTTAGACGTCTTCAAATTCCTCTTGGCGTGGTGCTTCATCTGGTGATTGAGCTAAAAACAACCCTATTTTTATGGCTATTTTGCTATGTTTTTGGACCCATTTATGCTTAAATATATGCTATTTTGTTAATATTTGTGTTTTTAGTCCTTAAGTGATGTGAAATTGAGAAATTGTTATTTTTCACTACTTTTGGAGCTATTTTGATGACTTTTAACACATATTTGAGCAAAGCAATTTTGAGCATAGATTTGGAGATTCGAAGTTCGTGTTTGAAGACTCATTGAAGATAAATTGGAGACTTGAAGACCATTGAAGAATTAATTTAAGAGCAAGAATTGAAGATTGGAGCTTTAATTGAAGACAAGCCATGGATAAGCCTTCAAGCTTTGGTATTTTTGGATATTTTATATGGGAAGATACTCAGCCCATATAAATCATTAATTTGAATTAAAATCCCAATTAATAACTCCTATATCCAAGGAAATATCCAAATCACGTAGATTCCCGATTCTGGTTCTAACAGGATTAGGATTCAGCGCAGTTTTGGTAGAAAAATCATAACTTTCTGCTCAGACCTCCGTTTGAAGCCCATGAGTACTCGTTGGAAAGCTAACTCCTAGATCTACAACTTTTGATGCGCCAAGGACTTATCATGGGCTTGAAGATGACAATGGAGAGCAAGGAAAGGATGTCCATGGGTTGCAAGGAAGCATGGAGAAGCATGAAGATCAAGGAGATATCACACAACATGTTTCTAGCACCAAGGAGATGCCAAAGATGCCATTTGATCCATTGAAGATGACATTAGGTCCAATGACAAGAGAAAAAGCCAAACGATTCAAGGATGCATTATTGGGCCTTGTTAGAACTCATCTTTGAAGACTTGAAGGCCATCAGAGTTCATTTGAAGAGCTTTGAAGATGATTTGGGCAAGAATATATTATCATCGTTTCCAAGTTCATTACTTTGCTTGCAACCGATGGATGAATGAGCTTGAATGTGTTATTTAGGCCATTGTGGGCTTTATTTTATCTTATATTAGCTTATTTTTAAGTTTGGATATTATTTGGGTTGGGGCTTGTTTGACTAATTCCAATCCTTGTTTAATTATGTCTTTATTTCCTTTTCCTAGTTGAGTTTGGACTAGTTTTACCCTAGCCCATATATTTGGACGAAAATTAGGTTTTATTTTTGGATATTGGTCAAACCCCTTTGCCTATATAAAGGCATCAACCCCCTCTTTTGTAATCAAGTTAAGTTTATCAATTAAAGAGAGATTCTTTTGAAAATTTAGCTTCTTTGCTCTAGTTTGAGTAAGCTTAGGGTTATTCAATCATGTAGAGTCCTAGTAAACAATTAAGTTGTGATTGCTTGATTGTTTGTGAATCTTGTGTTCTTAGGTGTCAAATTGCAAGTCTAATTGAAGGTCTAAGGCCGACGAACGAAGAAGATTGCTTTAGTGAAGATCATCAACATACACATCTAGAAGTTGTAGAAGTTTAAGTTGATTCTTGGCAGGTCTCAAGGATAGATTTGAATCTAAAACAACTAGATTCGTATCAATTGGTATTAGACCTGCAATTGAACACCTAAGATCACAAGATTCACAAACAATCAAGCAATCACAACTTAATTGTTTGCTAGGATTCTACATGATTGAAGAACCCTAAGCTTGCTCAAACTAGAGCAAAGAAGCTAAATTTCCAAAAGAATCTCTTTTTAATTGATAAACTTAACTTCATTACAAAAGAGGCGGTTGATGCCTTTATATAGGCAAAGGGGTTTGACCAATATCCAAAAATAAAACCTAATTTTCGTCCAAATATATGGCCTAGGGTAAAACTAGTCCAAACTCAACTAGGAAAAGGAAATAAAGACATAATTAAACAAGGATTAGACTTAGTCAAACAAGGCCCAACCGAAATAATATCCAAACTTAAAAATAAGCTAATATAAGATAAAATAAAGCCCACAATGGCCTAAATAACACATTCAAGCTCATTCATCCATCGATTGCAAGAAAAGTAATGAACTTGGAATCGATGATAATATATTCTTGCCCAAATCAATCTTCAAAGCTCTTCAAATGAACTCCGATGGCCTTCAAGTCTTCAAGATGAGTTCTAACAAAGCCCAATAATGCATCCTTGAATCTTTTGGCTTTTTCTCTTGTCATTGGACCTAATGTCATCTTCAATGGATCAAATGGCATATTTGGCATCTCCTTGGTGCTAGAAACATGTTGTGTGATATCTCCTTGATCTTCATGCTTCTCCATGCTTCCTTGCAACCCATGCACATCCTTTCCTTGCTCTCCATTGTCATCTTCAAGTCCATGATCAGTCCTTGGCGCATCATTCCCTCCCCCTTGAAGAAGATTTGTCCTCAAATCTTTGGCTTGATTTGGTACTTCTTGCATATCTCCCATTGTACCTATGGATTGGCGATCCACTACTCTCTTAATGATCTCACAAGATTATGCCTTTTTCTAGCTTCAATAGGTCTAATGAGAGCAAATTGTTAGAGCCTTCTTTCTTCTCGTGACCTACTTGAGGAACAAACAATTAAGAGCAATAACCTGAGTGAATCAAAAATAAGAGTGTTCTATAAACAATCCAAACAACCTTTTTTCTCCCAAAGTTGCTGCACAAAACACAATTAACAACACAAATCAATCAATTCAATCAATTAGAAACCCTAGTACCACTTAGTTCCAATTTTAAACCACTTGTATCCAATAGGGCTTCAATTCGAAATTCTGCAAAACAAACTTCAATTCACAGCAAAAGCAAATCCAAGAATCTCAAAAAAACAATCAATTAGGGTTAATTGCAACCAAATCAATCAATTGCAAAAAGAAAACCCTAATCCCAAATAAACCCGGATAAGAACCCTAGGTCAAAATTGCGGCAGACACCACATATTTTTTTTATTTTTTTCAGTATTGTTCCCAGAAAGATCACACTAAAAAAAGTCTAGATATCAAATTTCAAAGCTTTCCGAGTTCAAACGAAGCCAGAATAAATTTCACAAGATTCTGGTCGAAAATTTTTTTATTTGTTTTTATTTTTGAAATATTTTTCGATTAAACTACAAGGTATGAAGACTCCAAATCTGAAATTTCAAACCAATTGGAGTTAGGATGAAGCCACAATAAATTTTTGAATTTTCGGAATTTTTAGATCTTGAAAATTGAAAAAACTTTGATCGATGAGATGAATGAAAAACTTGATGATAGATGAATAGAAGGATAGATTTACCGATTGAAGATGACAACCTATGCTCTGATTACAAATTGATACGAATCTAGTTGTATTAGATTCAAATCTATCCTTGAGACCTGCCAAGAATCAACTTGAACAACTTTTAACTTCTAGATGTGTATGTAGACAATGTCACCCAAGCAATCTTCTTCTTTCGTCGTCCTTAGACCTCCAATTAGACCTGCAATTGAACACCTAAGATCACAAGATTCACAAACAATCAAGCAATCACAACTTAATTGTTTGCTAGGACTCTACATGATTTAATAACCCTAAGCTTACTCAAACTAGAGCAAAGAAGCTAAATTTTCAAAAGAATCTCTCTTTAATTGATAAACTTAACTTCATTACAAAAGAGGGAGTTGATGCCTTCATATAGGCAAAGGGGTTTGACCAATATCCAAAAATAAAACCTTATTTTCGTCCAAATATATGTGCTAGGGTAAAACTAGTCCAAAATCAACTAGGAAAAGGAAATAAAGACATAATTAAACAAGGATTGGACTTAGTCAAACAAGGCCCAACCCAAATAATATCCAAACTTAAAAATAATCTAACATAAGATAAAATAAAGCCCACAATGGCCTAAATAACACATTCAAGCTCATTCATCCATCGATTGCAAGCAAAGTAATGAACTTGGAATCGATGATAATATATTCTTGCCCAAATCAATCTTCAAAGCTCTTCAAATGAACTCCGATGGCCTTCAAGTCTTCAAGATGAGTTCTAACAAGGCCCAATAATGCATCCTTGAATCTTTTGGCTTTTGCTCTTGTCATTGGACCTAATGTCATCTTCAATGGATCAAATGGCATCTTTGGCATCTCCTTGGTGCTAGAAACATGTTGTGTGATATCTCCTTGATCTTCATGCTTCTCCATGCTTCCTTGCAACCCATGCACATCCTTTCCTTGCTCTCCATTGTCATCTTCAAGTCCATGATAAGTCCTTGGCGCATCAAAGCCTTTCTTTAAACATAATTAAGCCCAAAGCTTTTGCTAAGCCCTTTCAATTACTTTATACCATTTATTTAGTTCATCCCTTAAAGCCCGATTATTTCCTCTCTTTAGAATAATTCTTAGGTTTATTTGTTTTACTAGGTCCCTTTTACTACTGGGTTTCATCCATCTCTTTCATGTGGGTTTTTGAATTCCATCCACTCATCTCTCTGTTAGGCTCTTTTTTTTTCACTATTAGTCTTTGGGTTTCTTGATTGGTCAACTCATCTTGGGCCTATACATTGGGTTAAAATTTGGGTCAGTTCTTAGTTCTTGTCACGCCCCGACCCGAAAGTCGAGCACGGACAACCGCCGTGTCACCTTGAAACACGTGCCGGCCGGTCACGCGCACCAAGGCTCCACGAAGCGTCAATACCATAATAAAAACAATGAAAACGTAAATTGATTCAAGGTTTTCAAAAAAAACAAAAGTTTTTCAAACCAGAGTGAAAGCGGTATCGTCGAAAACCGAAATGATAAAAGTATTCCAATAAACGAAAATCAAGTCAAATTCAAATAATGAGTTTGTATTCAAGAAACAAGGCACGATGTTGACAATGAAAAGAGACAATGTCAGTGGGACCCGTTATGTAGTGAGAAGTACCTCTAAGAGCAGTGAATACAGCCTACGCCACCGACTCGACCGTCC
>AWUE01018698.1:0-16333 GCA_001974825.2 Corchorus olitorius | reverse complement strand
GCATAGGATTGGCTGACTTTTTGTAATGGTGCTGTGTGCAGAGTACTAAATGTCTTACCTTCTTTGTTGGTCCTGAATAAAATGCATATTTGACATTAGAATATAACTGAAGCTATGCATGTGGCAACTTACTGTTGTCTCAACTTTTATTTAACTATTATGCCTACTTTGACATGCCATGTTTATGTGACTTTGTGAAATGCCATGCTTTGCCTATGCATATTTTAAGGCCCTGTTGGCACATCTGAGGTTTAGGAACCAATCCTGGATCTCATTCTCAATTTGGGTCAAAAGCAAATTCCCCCAGGCCTTCGGTTCTTCTCTTTTTTTGCTTTATGCTTCATTGCCATGCACTGTTTGTATTCACTGCCTTGCTTATTATGCTATCTTACCATGGATCTCGTGTTGTTGGATTACTGTTGCCCTACTGCTTTTCCTTGTCTTGAAACATATGTGACCATAGTTGCTGCATTGTCCTTGTGTCATTTCAGTCCATATCTTGCATGTCCCTTTTATTGAACCAGGGCATTTGCTAATTAATGGCATCTTGCCCTCTTAAGCCTGGGGGCACAACTTGTATTTGTCTCCTGTGTTCAATTTTCTTTTGCAGGTTATCAAAACTGCCCTGAGCTCAACCTTGTGAGGAAGAAAACAAAGGAAAGGGAGGGATGAATCACGGGGTTCTAATAAGGGATGTAAACATGATGCCTTGTAACCCTTGACCCTTTTGAATTTGCGCTTTGTAAGAATGCCAAAAGTGGAATTTATCTTTAGTTTGTAATTTGTGAATGATGTAAATGGGCCCTTTTTCTTTCTGTTATGTATTATTATGAACTATTAACTAGACACTAATTTGTAATATGGTATGTGTTGTAACTTTCGGATATCCCAGGAATTAATCAAACAGATAATTAAAGCGGAAACAACAAAGCAAAATTTTCTTGTGGACCTATGCCACAAATCTGCACTATCAAATCAATCAATTACAATCAACAATCATAACAATCTCTCTAGCAAACTCTCAATCTAATCAACCCAACATGGGTGATTCTCTCATAACAATCTAAAGCTATCTTAGCTTTCTCTCACAACAATACAACTCTTTCTATCTCACACACAAAAATCTAAACAGAAACTGCTTATTTATACTAACACAAACTTGGACTCCAAGAATCCCTTTCCTATTAGGATTCTTGTCCACCAATAAAAAAACTCTAAAAAAATCCTAAACCAAATCTAATTAGGAATTGAGTCAAAATCCTAACAATCTCCACCTTGACTCAAATTCCTTCATCAAAGCTTAATTGCTCCACCCTTTAACCAAATCCACAAAAGTGACTTTCTTCTTTGTTGGCAAATCCACATCCTTCTTCTCAATTTGATGTGAAGATACCGATCAATCTCCTCTAATTGTGCTTCCAATCAACTCATACAAATTCTTCGAATTCTTTACTCCTTTCATCACAATCATCGAACCTTTGGTGATCTTCAAGCCTCCACCTCGGCAAGAATATCCATAACCCAAGCTATCCAACTTTCCAAGCGAAATCAAATTCCTTGTAAAGTTTGGAACATACCTCACTTTCCCAAGCATCTTGACACTTCCATCATGCAAACGAAGTTTCACACTCCCAATGCCTTCAATTTTTTCTTCACCATTATTAGCCATGTAAACAGGCTTATCACACTTCTCAAGCTTCGAAAACCATTCTTTCTTTGTGAAAATATGTTCAGAACAAGCAGAATCAAACACCCACATATCTCTAGTGTCTTTCTTTTCTTCTTGCACCATCAAAACAACATCTTCATCAGAATACTCCTCACACCTATCTACAGCAGCAATATTAATACCACCTTTATTCTTTTCTTTAGATTTCATGAAATCCCCCAAATCTTCCATTAGCTTCTTGCAGTAGGCTTTTATGTGCCCCATCTCATGACAATAATAACACTCCTTATTACTGAAATCAACCCTTGGCCTCGAACTTGATCTTCCTCTTTCATTGAATCTACTCCTTGATCTTGCATCAGTCTTATCTTTTCCATAAGTTCTTCCACGCTCCACCGTGAGAGCACCATTCTCTTCATCTTTCTTTTCAGTCTCTTTCAATCTATCATACTCAAAAATTGCAGAAGTCACATCTTGCAAGCTCAAGATTTTCCTACCAATCATCAAAGCTCTAGTCACAGAATCATACATGTCGGTAAGAAAATTAATCAACAAAACTGCTTTATCAACCTCTTTCATGACTTCATCAACACTTGCCAATTGAGTAACCAATCTATTGAACTCGTTTAGGTGTCCCCTTAAACTTGTTCCCACCTTCATCTTCATCCCAAATAATTCTCTCTTCAAACACAACATATTAGTAATCGATTTTGACATATAAATCAACTCCAACTTATCCATCAACTCCTTTGGGGTTTTCAAATCTAAAACATCATACTTAATTTCAGTAGCAAGATTCAAACGAATTGTACTTACTGCTTTTCGTTGAATATCTCTCCACCTGTTCTCATTCATCGCTGCAGGCTTATCAGTTTCAAACGCATCTCCCAATCCTTGTTGTACTAACACATCTGTTATCGTACTCTTCCACATCTGAAAACTGTTTGTTCCATTGAACTGCTCAATCTCAAACTTCAAAGCTGATCTGCTACTTTCTATCATCTCTGATCAACCAGGCTCTGATACCACTTGTTGTAACTTTCGGATATCCCAGGAATTAATCAAACAGATAATTAAAGTGGAAACAACAAAGCAAAATTTTCTTGTGGACCTATGCCACAAATCTGCACTATCAAATCAATCAATTACAATCAACAATCATAACAATCTCTCTAGCAAACTCTCAATCTAATCAACCCAACATGGCTGATTCTCTCACAACAATCTAAAGCTATTTTAGCTTTCTCTCACAACAATACAACTCTTTCTATCTCACACACAAAAATCTAAACAGAAACTGCTTATTTATACTAACACAAACTTGGACTCCAAGAATCCCTTTCCTATTAGGATTCTTGTCCACCAATCAAAAAACTCTAGAAAAATCCTAAAACAAATCTAATTAGGAATTGAGTCAAAATCCTAACAGTATGGCAATGCACGCAATGCGAAAATGCAATCATTATATATTTTCCTTGTAAGCATAAGTGTAAAGAATCAGCCGTTCTTAATCCTAAAAGCAAGTCCAAGTGCAAACTACCCAATTTTAAAGCCCAAGTTGAGAACACTAAAATGCAAATCCAAAGAATACAAACAGGCAAATGGGCTAATTCTAGTCTAACCCAAGACCAAATGTCTAATTACCTTTACCATGTAAACTGGCTTATGCAAATATGAGATTTTAATGCAAGCTAAAATGAAGTGCAAAGGTTAATGCAAGACGCACATCTATCAAACTGCCCTAGATAATTAAGAATTGACAAGAGTATTCCCTAAATACAAATGAAGAAGCAATTTACTCTAAATTAAAGTATACAGGCCAAAATCGGGTGTCTACACAAGTAAAACCATACAACAATCAGATAAAATCCGATCACTGGCATGCAAACCCAATTGAGCGTCTATTAAACGTCATCAACTTGCTACCAAACAATTAGACTCGAGGGTTAACTATTCCGCCTGACTTAGCAATAGATCTCTCAAATTATCAATTTATCGGCCGCATAAACCAATAAAAATCAAGGTCATGGAATAAAACAGAGTTTAACATGCTATCTATCAAAAATAAAATACCAAATTATAAGCATAGAAATCTCACCATATCAATTGATTGAATTCACCAAAGGATTACAAGTATAAGAATTTAGCTACTCATGGATTTGGGAAAATCCATGAGCTTCATAAGAGTACTTACAGAACTAGAAGGGGCGAAATCTCCTTGACAAAATACCAAGGTATGTCGCACCTCCCTATGGCTATAGGGGGTGGCGGCACCCTTGCCTAAACTAGAAGAAAACTAAAAACTAGAAGAAAAGAAAATATCTATGTGGAAAATATTTTTTGGTGTGTGATTTGTGATACAGGAGGTGGCTATTTATAGTGGAAATAACCCTAGGAATTCCAATCCTAACTTGGAAAGAGGTCTAAGTCGGTTTTGAGTCTAACTTAGACTCCAAGTTAGATTAAAAGTCATCCTACAGTAGAATCCAAGTTAAAATAGGATCCTGAAAAAATCCTGATTTCATGCAGGGGCTTCGACAGCATTTTTGGGCTTGAAAACGGCAGAACTGGGTCTTGGACTTCGAAGGAAAGTTGTAGATCTCGGAGTCAGCTTTCCAACGAGTACTCACGGGCATCAAACAGAGGTCTGAGCAGAAAGTTATGATTTTTCTACCAAAAACTGCGCTGAATCCTAATCCTGTTAGGACTAGAATCGGGAATCTACGGGATTTGGATATTTCCTTGGATATAGGAGTTATTAATTGGGATTTTAATTCCAATTAATGATTTATATGGGCTGAGTATCTTCCCATATAAATTATCCAAAAATACCAAAGCTTAAAGGCTTATCCATGGCTTGTCTTCAATTAAGGCTCCAATCTTCAATTCTTGCTCTTGAAATAATTCTTCAAAAGTCTTCAAGTCTCCAAATTATCTTCAAATGGTCTTCAAACACGAACTTCGAATCTCCAAATCTATGCTCAAAATTGCTTTGCTCAAATCTGTGTAAAAAGTCATTAAAATAGCTCCAAAAATAGTGAAAAACAACAATTTCTCAATTTCACATCACTTAAGGACTAAACACACAAATATTAATAAAATAGCATATAATTAAGCAAAAATAGGTCTAAAAACATAACAAAATAGCCATAAAAATAAGGTTGTTTTTATAATTAAAGATTAATATAATTATGAAATCAAAATAACAAAGAATCTTAAGAGCACTCAATTCAAAAGATCAATAAATAGCAAGCATCTTTATTCTTAAGTAACCATAATTAAAGTAGTTCTAATCACTTACCATTCATTACATCCTATAACTACATCGATTTTTAGAAAATTGAGGTTACTAACCTCGAAGTGTTCATGACTTGGGGTTACTAACTCCCATTTTTGAGGCTACTAGCACTCTTGAAGGACTCCTTCTTTTTATTTTTTCAGAGGGACAATATTTCTGCAATTCCATGCCTCTTATCCTCTTTCCAAGGGTTACTAACTCCTTTTGTTAAAGAAAAGAGTGACAACAATGGATTGAATTTTTTTTTATTTAAAATATGCAGAAATACCTCTTCTCTTCTTGCATGAAAACACTTCTTTTTTGAAAACAATTTTTTAACTACCCTTTTATATAAGTAGTCCCTCACACTTGTTCTTGACATATCCATAACATACTTTCATAATTGTAATTTCAATAAAAATTAAACATAAGTTCTAGAAATAGGCAATCATAGAAGAAATAAACAATAAGATCATATCACAAAACTTCAATTATACTTAATTCTAAGAAATCAGATATCATACTATCAATCAATCAATCAAATAAAACTTTCTTAAAATTCTAAGTATTAATCAATCATAACCAAATCAATTCAATCAATATATGCATGAAATTTCAAAATTTTCAAACTTGTGTTTAATTTTCAAAAATTATCATGGCATTAATTAAGATTATGATCAATTAATGCATGTAAACTCCCTATTATCTAGACTCTCTCCCCCACACTGAAAAGACACATTGTCCTCAATGTGGAAACACATATGAGATTAACACAAACAATTATGCATGATCATGTGATTTATTTAAATGCATGAAATAAAAACTAAACTAACAATTCACATCAAAGAACAGGCAAACAATCAAAGCAATAATCAATACAGAATAATGCAAGGAAAATTAAAAAGATAGGGTTAAAGAAAGCTTCTCTGTTTGTAGGCATAAGCTCCATCATTGCTTCCGAAACTTGACTCCTTTCGAATTCATCTTGCAATCGTCCAAATTAAACTCCATTTGCTCTCCTTTGGTTCTTCATGTAAAATCATTGGGTTGCCTCCCAATAAGCGCCTTTCTTTAAGAGTCTTTGGCTAGACTGCCTTAAAGAAATTATTCTTCAAGGGTGAAGGAACTATGGATATATTCCTTCAAGAAGTCCACAATGATCTTGAGAGTATCACTGATGGCTTTGAGAACTTCAAGTTGAATTTTATCAAGACTTGAAATCATCAACGGATATGTGGCGGCATGGAATGATGATGGCACGGGCATAACCGGTGGTGGCACGGGCTTAACCGGTGGTGGCACGGTGGATGGCCGGTAATGGCTTGGTAGTGGCGCGACTTTGAGCAGATATGGCCTGGTAGAAACATAAGGTGGCGCGGCAATGGCCGCTCCTAACCAGGTGGGGCGCACGGATGGTGCAGCGCTGGCTGGGCCTGACCGAGCACTTGATTCGGCTGTGGCCGGTCCTAGCCGGGCATGAGGTGCGGCTGGTGAAGGTGGTAATGGGCATGGCCGGGCATGAGGCTCGGATGGCGCGGAGTATAGCGCTGGTTGCCGGGCAGATGGCTCGGGTGGCTGGGCTGTGGCCGGGCAGGTGTCTCGGCGCAGCTCGGGTATGGTCGGTCCTATCCGGGCATGAGGCGCGGATGGCCGGGCCATAGCCGGGTAATGGCCGGCTGAGTTAGCCCGATCATGGCCTTTGGAATCTTCCTCTGGTACTTTGACTTCCATCTTCTGCTTCTCTCCGTGTGGCTGAACTCCTTGCTTGTTGCCTTCTTGCTTTTTCCTTTGAGGTTGAAAATTCCGTCCTTCGGGATAATTCTTCAAACGCAAAAAATGCATTCTCCGGGGTTCTCTACAATATTGGAGTGCGACTAAAAGAATCAACAAGAACTCGATCTTTGAGTCCTAATCCTCCATAGAAGATTTGGATTAGAATTCCCTTATTGAATCCATGTTGAGGGCAATCGATACACAACTTCTTAAATCTCCCCCAAAATGGTGGAAATTCTCGTTGTAGCATTGTCAAATGTCTTTTATCCTTTGTCTTCCTCTGGAAATCTAATCAGGCTTTGTTGATGAAGATTCTTTACTGGCTCCTTTCTTAGCACTTTTAACACTCACAACACAAACAAACTTGTTAGAGTTCAATGGCGATTGAGATGAAATTCTAGGGTGGATTATATCACCATCGAATTTCATGGTCAATGAACCATCGAATACATCGATCTTAGTATGGGAAGTTCTTAAGAAGGGTCTTCCTAATAAAAGAGGACATTGATCTTTCGAATGTTCCATCTCCATAACGAGGATATCAATAGGAAAAATCAAGTGTTCAACTTTAATTAAGACATTCTCTAGAACACCTTTGGGATGAACCAAAGATCCATCAGCTAATTGCAGAATCACATCTGTAGTTTTCAAAGGACCAAGATTTAAAAATTGATAAAAAGAATAAGGCATAACGCTTAAAGATGCACCTAAATCTAGCATAGCATTCTCTATAACACTTCTTCCAATAGAACAAGTAATAGAAAACGTACCTGGATCCTTGCACTTAGGAGGTAGACTCTTTTGAAGCACAGTAGAGACATTAACTCCAGCACTTACCTTACCTTGTAACCTTTTCTTGTTGGTACAAAGTTGTTTAAGTAACTTTGCATAGTTTGGAATTTGTTGAATAGCATCTAGAAGTGGGATGTTGACCTCAACTTTTCGAAGTATCTCCAAAATTTCTGGATCATCATCTTCTTTCTTTGACTTCTTCAATCTTGATGAAAAAGGTGCAGTGGCATCAGCGGCAATCTTCTTGTCGGCGGCGGTCTCCTCGGCTTTTTCCATGGTGGTTGCGCCATCTTTTCTTCTGGAATCGTCTTCAATCTTGATTTCTTTGTCAGGCACTTTCAATTCTTCCTTGGTGTAGCTCGTCTCTCCTTCATTTTTTGCGGCATGGGTTGGAAAAGGGTTTTCCAACTCTTTTCCACTCCTTAAAGTGATTGCACTTACATTCTCCTTAGGAGGTACCTTTGGTTGCGATGGGATCCTTTGTTGGCCTTGTGTCTTGAGTTCACTCATGTCACTAGCCAATTGACTGATTTGTTTTCTCATCATCTCCATAGCTTCTCTCAATTGTTGCATCTCGATAGCTTGTGAAGATTGTTGAAAATTAGGCCTTTGATAATTCATTGTCCTTCCTTGATAGTTACCTTGGTTCCCATATTGTTGACTTGGTTGCTCGGCTCTCCAATAAGGTTCAGGCTTCCTTTGATATGCTTCTTGCATTCCAACAGCATTGACTTCTTACGCGGTGTGTTCCAAAGAATGGCACTTATCAGTGTAGTGTCCTTGTTTACAAATACCACATAGGCACACTTGAAAAATTTGCATTGAATAATTCAATGAGCGCAACGACTTGTTGATTTGTTTCTTGAAGTTGTTGCTCCAGTGAGGTGGAATGGGTAGAGACTTCATTGATTCTTCTTGTACTACCTTTTCTTGAATAGTCTTCTCGAGATCCGAATTGTTGAGTGTTGGCAGCCATGTTCTCCACTAAAGTCCAAGCATCGGTGGGAGTTTTGTCTATGAAAGCTCATCCACTTGCAGAATCTATGGAAGATCTGTCAAACGGTAGTAGTCCTTCGTAAAAGTATTGGATCAGCAACTGTTCGATGATTTGATGATTGGGGCAGCTCGCACATAGTGTCTTGAAACGTTCCCAATATTCATGCATTGTTTCCCCATGGCGTTGCTTAATTCCGCAAATCTCCTTCCTTATACTTGATACTTTATGAGCAGGAAAGTACTTTTCCAATAACAACTTCTTAAGGCTCGTCGAAGATGTGATTGAACCAGTTGGTAAGAGGTGCTACCAATCTTTTGCATGATCCACAAGAGTGAACGGAAAAGTTCTTAGCTTGAATTGGTCTTCAGTGATACCTTGAATATTTGTTGATGTGCAGACAATCTGGAAATCCAAAAGATGACGGTGAGGATCTTCTCCAAACAGACCATGAAATTTGGGTAAAATCTGAATAAATCCAGATTTAATCTCAAAATTTGCAGTCGTATCTAGATATCGAATTGCTAAGCGTTGGGCATTGACGTTTGGTGCAGAAAGCTCTCTCAGGGTCTTAGGTTCTTCTTCGTTTGCCATGTCTTGTGACGATTTTGAAGCAGCAGATCTAGGAGATTTTGATTGAGAACTCGAATTGGATGACTCCTCTTCTTGTTGTCGATTTGATTTCTCCTTCCTTAGCGAAAATAATGTTCTTTCTGGCTCTAGTTCAAATTCAAACTCGTTTGTACCACTACTTCTTGTCTTTGGCATGCAGCTTCCTAGAAAAACTCAAAAAACTCAAAAGAAAATTGTTAGTAGTAAAAGTTCTTAAACAAAAATAAAATTAAAGATATCTAATTTCTTAGAATTAGGTATAATTGAAGTTTTGTGATATGATCTTATTGTTTATTTCTTCTATGATTGCCTATTTCTACAACTTATGTTTAATTTTTATTGAAATTACAATTATGATAGTATGTTATGGATATGTCAAGAACAAGTGTGGGGGACTACTTATATAAAAGGGTAGTTAAAAAATTCTTTTCAAAAAGAAGTGCTTTCATGCAAGAGGAGAAGAGGTATTTCTGCATACTTTAAAAATATATATATATATATATATATATCAATCCATTGTTGTCACTCTTTTCTTTAACAAAAGGAGTTAGTAACCCTTGGAAAGAGGATAAGAGGCATGGAATTGCAGAAATATTGTCCCTCTGAAAAAAAAAAATAAAAAGAAGGAGTTCTTCTAGAGTGCTAGTAGCCTCAAAAATGGGAGTTAGTAACCCCAAATCCTGAACACTTCGAAGTTAGTAACCTCAATTTTCTAAAAATCAATTACCCTTTGAAAAACTATTATAACCCACACGAAAATTCTTGATTTGTATCCATGATATGCAATCCTTTGAGTAATGGAGATAAAGGTGAAGACATAAACTTATAGAAAGAAGTAGTTATAGGATGTAATGAATGGTAAGTGATTAGAACTACTTTAATTATGGTTACTTAAGAATAAAGATGCTTGCTATTTATTGATCTTTTGAATTAAGTGCTCTTATAATTCTTTGTTATTTTGATTTCATAATTATTTTAATCCTTAATATATGTATGCATTCAAAGTTTTTGAAAGGTTTAAATTAAAATGGAATTTTGATTTGCATTAGTTTAGGATTATATGGTCTAATTTGTGCTCGAGTTTAGTAAGTTCATATTTTTCTACACTATTTTGCTAGGGACTAGCAAAGATTTAGTGTGGGGGAATATGATTGAGCTAAAAACAACCCTATTTTTATGGCTATTTTGCTTTGTTTTTGGACTCATTTATGCTTAAATATATGCTATTTTGTTAATATTTGTGTTTTTAGTCCTTAAGTGATGTGAAATTGAGAAATTGTTATTTTTCACTACTTTTGGAGCTATTTTGATGACTTTTTACACAGATTTGAGCAAAGCAATTTTGAGCATAGTATCGGAGATTCGAAGTTCGTGTTTGAAGACTCATTGAAGATAAATTGGAGACTTGAAGACCATTGAAGAATTAATTCAAGAGCAAGAATTGAATATTGGAGCTTTAATTGAAGACAAGACATGGATAAGCCTTCAAGCTTTGATATTTTTGTATATTTTATATGGGAAGATATTCAGCCCATATATATCATTAATTGGAATTAAAATCCTAATTAATAACTCCTATATCCAAGGAAATATCCAAATCCCGTAGATTCCCGATTCTAGTTCTAACAGGATTAGGATTCAGGGCAGTTTTGGTAGAAAAATCATAACTTTTTGCTCAGACCTCTGTTTGAAGCCCAAGAGTACTCGTTGGAACCTTTGAAGTCCAAGACCCATTTATGCCGTTCTCAAGCCCAAATATGCCGTCGAAGTCACTGCACGAAATCAGGGTTTTTTTAGGATCCTATTTTAACTTGGATTCTACTCTAGGATGACTTTTAATCTAACTTGGAGTCTAAGTTAGACCCAAAACCAACTTAGACCTCTTTCCAAGTTAGGATTGGAATTCCTAGGGTTATTTCCACTATAAATAGCCACCTCCTGTAACACAAATCACATACCACATACATAGATATTTTTCTTCTTCTAGTTTTTAGTTTTCTTCTAGTTTTAGGCAAGGGTGCCGCCACCCCCTATAACCATAGGGAGGTGTGGCATACCAAGGTTTTTGTCAAGGAGATTTCGCCCCTTCTAGTTCTGTAAGTACTCTTATGCCGCTCATGGATTTTCCCAAATCCATGAGTAGCTAAATTCTTATACTTGTAATCCTTTGGTGAATTCAATCAATTGATATGGTGAGATTTCTATTCTTATAATTTGGTATTTTATTTTTGATAGATAGCATGTTAAACTCTGTTTTATTCCATGACCTTGATTTTTATTGGTTTATGCGGCCGATAAATTGATAATTTGAGAGATCTATTGCTAAATCAGGCGGAATAGTTAACCCTCGAGTCTGATTGTTTGGTAGCAAGTTGATGACATTTAATAGACGCTCAATTGGGTTTGCATGCCAGTGATCGGATTTTATCTGATTGTTGTATGGTTTTACTTGTTAAGTATGTGTGAAAGAACTAATTAATTAGTTGATCTTAATGCTTTATTGCTTGGTGAATCTTTAAGTCTTAACCGGTAATTGATTTGTTAAGTTAACAATAGGGGTAATTTAAGCCTTAACCGGTAATCTTATCTAAATAACATGTTAGGTTTTCCTAGACCAGTTATCATCAAGGATTTAATATTGAATTCATCTTTTAAATCAAGGACCCATATTCAATTTGTTTGTTTTCTACCATTGGAGAAGAAGTATGCTTTAATTATTGTTTTCTTTCTTATCTGCCATAGACTTAGATTTAATTTACTCTGCTTTGTTTTCTAGTATAATTGTTTTCTTCTTAATTGTTATTCTAAACCCTCTGCTTTCTGTGCTGTTTTTGAGAGATTTTAAGGACTGAATTTTCGGATAAAGTCTAGCACCATTCTCTGTGGGATCGACTCCTACTTGCCCTATCTACTATAGTTAGGATTTTGTGGGGAATTATTTTTATGATTGCTGACGACCGATCATCTGGTTATCAGCAACATTCCCCGGGTGAGTTTGTACTATTGGCGTCTCTTTTTACTTCACTAATTTTCATGATCCATTGACAACTTAGCATTTTTGGAATGTTTTTAATTGTTATGGAGAGGTCATTGAAGTTTTTTATCACTGCTAAAAGAAATTCGAAAGGGCGGAGATTTAGTTTTGTGAGATTCGTGAATTGTTTTGATGTGGAAAGGTTTTTATATTTCCTCAAACAAATATGGATTGGTAGTTTCAAAATCAGGTATTTCAAGGCTAGAGGTCGAAGTGGCTCGGATTCACATATCTAAAGCAACAATCGAGTTCATGATGAAAGAGGGAATATTGAAGTTAAAGGTTTGAACAAGAATCAAGAACCTAATGACATCCAGGGAATTGATGGCGTTGCGGTCAATTTTTAAAAACAAGATCGAGTTGAAGGAAAAGATGCAAAAAAATCAATTTCTCTTAGCTATTATTCCTAAACAAAGTGATATTGATAGATTACAGAGAAGTGCAGTTGGTATTGTCAGATTTCTAGATACAATTAATTGTATTGATGATCAGCTTCTTTCTGATGGCCTTTCTAGCAAAGTTTCGGTCATCATTATGGGAGGTGTTATGGTTTTTATTACTTTTGAAAGTAAGGAAGAGATGTTGCTGGCCCTTGATTTAGATCATGAGTGGTTGATAAATTGGTTTGTCAATATTATTCCTTGGAACACAAGTGATGTTTGTCAGACAAAATTATTCTGGTTGAACTTATCTGAAATTCCTCTTCATGAATGGAATAACAATCTTTTTTCTTCTCTGTTGATGGCCTACGGGGTGAGGTGGTTACTTTGGATGAAGTTACTGCTAAGAAAAATTATTTGAATATAGGAAGAGTTCTTGTACTAGTTAAAAAAAAATTTTCATTTTCCGGATATGATCAACATTTCTATTGTTGGTGAAATTTTCATCTTTAAAGTCTCAATTGAATCTTTTTCCTTCAATAACTGCCATAGTAACTGGAGAATTGGATCTTCCTATTGTTGTCCTAGTGGTGACTCTCCTTCTCAGGTTGTTAATTCGAATTCAAATAATGAGTTTCCTGATGGTGTTAGGCAACATCTTGAAGATGATTCACCTTATCAGATTCCTGTTTTGAATTCAAATACTAAGTTTTCTGATGATGATATGCAACATCTTGAAGCTGATTCACTTTATCAGGTTTCTGATTTGAATTTAAATTTTGAGCATCAGAATGATGATAGACAACATCTTGAAGTTGATTCACCTAATCAGGATGCTGTTTCGAATTTTAATACTGAACTTCCCTATGACGATAGGTAACATTTTGAAAATGTTATTGCAGTGTCAAATAATTAAGGAAGTTATTTCTAATACGATCAGTGTGAGAAATTTAAAAGAGCACAAAGATGTTGATGGGTTAGTGGGACTTGATGGGTGACAAGGATGGTTCAAATGATGGTAATATTCTGAATGATAAATAGACTCATAGTCAAAGATTTAATGAAGGATAGTGGAAGGAAAAGTAGAGATTTAGAGGATATTGAAGAGGACATTGAGGAAGACTGCTTTAGTAATCTGCTGGAGAAAAATAAGATACATAGTAAAAAGTTAAATAAGAAACTTAACTTACAAATAGCAAAGTCACATAGATTAAAGTAACAAACAGGGGAAGCAATCAACTATCCTCTTTCAGATGGTGACTTCCGTAACAGAAATTGTATCTTGATGGAGGAAGCCCAAACAACCTTGGAAATTGGGAAAATGTTGGGCATCTCTTTTGATGGTGATGATAGTTTTATTTTAAATAAATTTATGGCAATGAAGGAAGATGGTTGAGGGTGACTGTTTTGATGCAATTTGGTTGGTGAATGCTTGGGATTGGTTTGCTGATCTAGGACTAGCTTCTGGTATTGGTTGTTACTGTGGTTTTTTGTACGAAGTTCATTGTTCTGGTGTATCATTTTTTGTTGTCGTTTTGTGGGTAGAGTTGTTTCTTGATTGCTCATGTTTACGTAGTGATTCTTAATCACTCGTCTAGTTATTAGTAAAATTTGTCTTTAAATTTTTTTCTTGAAAAGCTTAAAACTTAACCAAAACTTTTTTTAAAATTTAATTTTATATAATTATTTTATAATTAAGGATCAAAATTTAGAGTGAGCCGACTAAAATGTGACAGTTTTTAAGGAGAGAAGAACCATAAACTCAAAATGTAATGTTCGTGTACTAAAAAAAGATACTCCCTCCGTCCCATATTATCTGTCCCTTTTTGGAACTTCTTTTTGTCCTAAATTATCTGTCCCATTTAGATAATCAAAATAGTTTTAACTAATTTTTACCCCTATTAAATGTGGGAAGAGAAACTCATATTAAGTAAAGTTGAGGAAGTATTGTAACGTATGATAAAAATCTTACAGAATTTTGTGTTCCAACCAACCTTCTTAATATTTGTGATATGATCAAAACTGACAAATAATATGTGACGGAGGGAGTATTACTTAATATAGGTCAAAATACCATACAAATCCCTCTACTTACAAAAAGGGATCAATTTGGTCCCCCAACTATGAAAACTGTCAATTTGATCCCTCTACTTACAACTTAACAATTAGGTCCCTCTATGAAATGAACCGTTAATTTATTGGCATGGCATGTTAAATGCTGACTTGGCCTGACAGTGGGGCCCATCATAATATTTATCCATAATTAATTTTTTCCAAAAAATAAAAGAAGGAAAAAAATATGTGGGACCCTAATATTATTATAAGAAAAAAAAAGGAACATAAACCGTTGGGGCCCACTTTTTCCCATTACTATTTTTTAGGGTTTCTTTGTCTCTTGCCATTAAATTACACCCTAAATAAAGGGAAATTCTACACAGTCCGAAAAATTGATCCGAATATTGTTCCCATTGTCGAAACGTTCGGGTACGGGGAACCCTACCAAAACGACGTTGGTAAGAAGGAGTCGCCACTAATCTTTTTAAAGGTGTGATTAGTCACCTAAAGGTCACTTAAGCTAAGTAAAGTCCATAGCTCGGCAATGGACCCACTAAACCTAAGGTCCGGTCTTTGTAACCTAAATCTAGGTTCGGGAGTCGATTACGCCCGTGGAAGGATTAGCACCCCCTGAGCGCCCGTCAAGTGACGGTACCTCTTAATCTAACTAGATCTACTGGATCAAAGAAAAAGGTTGCTTTTAATCCTAATCTTGATTATTATTAAAAAAAAGGATTATAAAAGAAAATAAAACCATTTTAAAAAACCAATGTCGAGAATTCGAAGAATGTAATCGAACACCGTCGATTAATTCTATCACGATTCTCTTTCACTGTTTGCTCTCTTGTTGATCCTTTTCTCTTCGAAAAGGAAATTTTGAAAATGCTATGACAAAATCTTTTTACCATTTGATTTTTCTAAAAAAACTTACCAATTTTATTCGTTTCCAAAATCTTCTTTTGGGATTTTACTTAAAAACGATTTCTTTTTAAAAATGCTTATTTTGAAATCTCTTGATTTGGCAATTTCTTAGTGTTGAAAATCAAATAAGAGAGCATGACTTGAAAACCTTTTTGAAAATGCTTTTATAGTCTCTTTTAGTCTTTTTCTTTTTTGATTTTGATCTTTTCTATCTCTATATCAATGCATGTATGAAAATGATGAATGCAAAGTCCAATTATTAAAGTCAACTCGCGTAACCCGAGCTTTTAAAAGCACTTCCCGGGATATATGCCCAGAACCCCGATGCATCCCAAAAAGAGCCGTCTCATCCTCAGAGACATTCAGTGGCCCCGGAAACTCGATCACTCACTAAATGCCCCTTCTTCGGAAGGGTTACGGTCATTAACTAAATTTAGGGAGTGGCATGATATGTAGACAGATATAATCAATGACAGATAGGTATGATATGCATGCAACTAAATTCTACTCTGAATTACGAAGTTATTACAGATCGAGGCCAAATCGGGCCAATTAAGAAATTTATAAATAAGAGAAATAAAATCCTACGGGTCGGACCGGGCGTACTGGGGACCTTTCTGCACACTAAGAAATTGATTAGCGATGTTCAGGAGGCATATAAACAAATCAAGATGTAAATCTAAATTCAAAGACCAAAACAAGAACGATTTGAATCTAAGCTAAAGGAAAATAATTGAATCTAGTTTTAGAAAATCAAATCTTTAGACTAAAAATCTTAATTCCCAAATTAAAAGGCATTTAAAAGATTCACTAATTTCTTTTAAGT
>AWUE01018696.1:0-10576 GCA_001974825.2 Corchorus olitorius | reverse complement strand
GTTCGACACAAACCCTAGCTTCCCTTCTCTTCAACGGCGCCACTCCTCTGAAGCCGACTTTGATGCCATTCAGCCTTCAATGTCCCAGGCTCTCCAATCCCTCTAAAACTACAAATTTCCTCTCCTTCTTCTTTCTCGGTACTATATTTCGATTGCCATCTCTTCAATCAATCCTTCCTCTTCAATTGCTCCTTTCTCTAGATCGACTAATAACAACCGGCGACTCCTCACTATCCTCGGTAATGGCGTGAAACCAACCTTAAAGCCTCAAAGACTCTTCTTTTCTTTGAAAACCCGAAACCCCTTTGGCCATTATACAACCCGCGGCGTCAAAAATCACAAATGGAAGGGGCATGGTTTCAGATGGAAGAGAAAGAGAGATCGAGAGGGCTCTAAGTCGAGAGAATGATGATCCATGAATAACTTAGAGGTAAGATTTTTTCATTCTCTATGAGTGATCCTTTTTTGTGTGTGCCTTTTTGTGTGGAGGACAAGAGAGACTGCAGTTTTCGATCCAATGGGAGTGTTTTTTCAGTGTATGTATGTTAGTGTTTAGAGGAGTCTAGTGTGTCTGGGAAAGATTGGAGAATGAGGAGGGGTTATGGAGGGATCTTCTTTTCTTCTCCTTTCCAGTGTGTGCAGTGTGAGGTTGATTATGGAGTGAGAGTATGTGTGGGAAGGTTCTTGAGAGAGTTAATTGTGAAGAGTGTCCAGAGAGATTGAGGCTCCGGATTTTTTTGTGTGAATTTTCCTGGTTTTTTTTTTTAGTGTTTATGGGAGAGAATTTTGTGTTGTTGAGAGAGTTCCTGGTGGAAAATCCTGTGAGTTTTTTGTATCTATGTAGGTAGAGGGAGAGGGTGAGAGGATTTTAGAGAGCAACCGATTTTTTGGTGTGAGAGAGGTGAATTGTGTATAGAGTTTGTGGTGCCAGGAGGTGTGTGGTTTTTTTTCTGTCCAGAATGGGAGAGAATTTTTTTCAATTATCCATGAGGGAAGGTTCATCACCGAGAGACTGTTGAGAGAGAAGTTTGTGTAGCCCTGTGGGAAGGTTCGAGAGAGAGTGCCAGAGAGGCAGTGAACCCCCCTTGATTCAATGAATCCCCTTATTTTTAGCTAACCGATTCTAGTTGTGTGAGCTATTAGGATAAGAGAGAATGGAGTGGTGAGCTGGCCAGGTTTTGCTTTTTCTCTCCTTAACCGAATCACGTTGAGAATTAGCCTAATTCAGTTATGCCACCTTTTGTCTCTCACGTGTGCCTTCCTCTCTTTTGCAGGTAGCGACGGTGGCTAAGCTCGACCTTTGACGTGGCTCCAAGGTCGATTTGAACCAACAAGGAGCTTCCAGCAAGATGTTAGTTCTCCTTTCCTTTTACTGCACTCCTCACTTGCACTAGGTTTCTAATTCATTTAATTTAACTGTGCATGTTAACCCATAATGGATTGGGAATGAATTTGAGACCCTGAAATGCTTGCTGCCTTGAATTTGCTCCTTTGACTTGTTCACCTTGCTTTGCGGCTCTTGTGAGTTTATCAGTTTTGGACCTTGTTTTCTTCCATGTGTATTGCCATCAAAGTGTTGATTATCTTTATCTGTTTTCTTCTACTTGGACAAGCAATAATGCGTTTGAAATGCATGCAGGAAGTGGATGAGCTCACTTAAAAATGTTTGAGGCAAGCCATTTAATCATTGGAACATAAGGTGCTTTGAAGAACAAGAATCGATTTATAATGGAAATGAGGTGCACAAGGAGATGTGAGATCATGACATCCCATATGTATTGAGCTTAACAAAATAAAACCCTTTTGTATATTTGCCATTTCTATTTTTTTTGTATTTTTGTAATTACAAATGCTATATTGCAACTATTTAGTAGCAAACTGTAAATGTAAATTCTATTTGTGCTATATTATGCGAAGAAATATCTAGTTAAGTTAGCTCAGAGCAAATTATTTTCCCAAAATGATTAGAATAAGTAACTAAAGTGCTAAATGCTAAATCATCAAATATCCACTAAAAACTATGATGCATGCCCATGCAATTAAAAATTACCATGAGAAATAAATGAATTTTTTGTGATTTTCAATTTTTCCAACTTTTTTGTAATTTTTTGAATGCAATCAAACATATATGCAATGCTAAAACCCAAAAACGCATATGGATTAACCAAGTTACTAATTGAAATCGAACATGGAATGTGCAAATGCAACTTCTAAAAATGGGATATACTAAATGCAACTTAAATAAAGAGCATGCTAATAAAATAGAGGATTGCTAACTAGTAAGTGACCATAATGCTTCCTATGTAAAGAAATAACATTGATTTAAACAAAAGATTAAAATGCAACTACTAAATGAAGCTGAATATGCAAAAATGCCAAAGGTGCCCATGCTAAGATTTTTTTTGGGTTTTTCAAGATGCAATTTAGACGACTGAGAATGAATTAATTTAATCTAAATAATGTGAACTTAAAATGACCAAAGTACCCTCCTGGAGTACAAATGACCAAAATACCCCTGAATGTGCAAAAATGACTAAAATGCCCCTGAATATAAAATGACCAAAATGCCCCTAGATGACCCTAGTGCCAATTAAGCAACAAATTGATTTAAATAAAGGATACAGGACCTACAGCTGCCCCTCTTTGCGTGCTTTCTAAATATCGGGAGGTTTGCAAAAAAGTAGTTTGTATACTTTCCGAGAGTAAGAAAGTGCGCAAAGACGTGGACACCCATTTTATCAAGCAGAGAAAGTAAGACAAAGACTGGAAAAGAAATCCCAAACAAAGCCTGAAGAAGCCCCCGAAAACGAAATTTAAAGCAAAGAGATCCTCGATTAGAATTTTGAAAGTAAGGCTTGACTCATATGGAAGCCGGTTTGACTTATGGAAAAGCCTATGTTGAAAATTGACTCGTATGGAAACAAGTTTGGCTTGTGGAAAAGCCCATGTTGATAATTGACTCGTATGGAAACGAGTCTGGCTTGTGGAAAAGCCCATGTTGATAATTGACTCGTATGGAAACGAGTTTGGCTTATGGAAAAGCCTATGTTGATAATTAACTCGTATGGAAATGAGTTCGGCTTGTGGAAAAGCCTGTGTTGATAATTGACTCGTATGGAAACGAGTTCGGCTTGTGGAAAAGCCGGTGTTGATAATTGACTCGTATGGAAACGAGTTTGGCTTGTGGAAAAGCCTATGTTGATAATCTACTCGTATGGAAACGAGTTTGGCTTGTGGAAAAGCCTATAGCATTCTGATGGAACCGATGCAAAATTTTGAGAATTGAATTTGACCCATATAGAAGTGATTTTGGAAGAAAATACCCTTGGAAAATAACTCTGAATTTGATGTTGTAACTGAAAACTTCTTGATTGATGATGAAAAAGGACCAATGTGCGGTCAACTTGAAAAACAACTTGAAAAATGACTCCGAGTCTTAGGTTGTAACTGAAAACTTATTGATCGTTGATGAAAAAGGACCAATAACTCTGGTCTGACGTTGTGATTGAAACTTTTTGACTGTTGCTTTGAATCTTTGCTTTCTTAACTTTGCTTCATTTCTGTTCTTCTTGATTTGTCCATGAATTTGCTTTCTTGCTCATGCTGAGGTCTCCATTTTGCCCCGGGTCTGACTTGAATAATATGCTTTGAAAGATTCTTTTGGTTATCCCACTACTCCCTGTATCCATTCCCTTATCATCTCTATAACAAAATTCGACCAAAAGTTAAAATGTGGATATCAATCATGTAAGTGAAACTCTTCGAAACATGTCTTGAATTCATAAATATTGCCCCAATATGATCCTTATGAAATGTATGCCCAAACAGTTTAGGCTGGAAGAAAAACTCATTTTCTACAAAAACTTTGTTAAATTTGAACTCTGAAAAGAATTGGTGGTCACCACTTCAATGTCCTTTGAAAAGCAAATTTTGATCTTGGACTCACAAATGGAATGCAATCTTACTTTGAAAAGAAAATTTTGATCTTGAACTCACAAATGGAAAGCAATTTTACTTTGAAAAGCGAATTTTGATCTTGAACTCATAAATGGAAAGCAATTTTATTATAAAACTTCATGTTCTGAAAACTTTTTTTCAGAGACATGATTTGAGTCAACACTCTATGAAAAGTTTGAGATTTGAAAATTTGTCGAAAAGAGATATGGCTTCAAAGAATTGGGCTCCTTTGGCAGAGCTGAAGCGTTTGATGCTTGAAAGTAACTCATTACTTCCTATGATAGAAGTGTCATCTTTCCATTTCTCTGTTGAAACTGTGGGTGGCTTATTGATTTCCCTTTCTTGCTCTAGACTGCCCTTTCGGGTTTTCACCCTAGAGCTCTCCTCTTTTTTTTTTTTTTTGTGCACTTGGAAAACTCTAAATTCACACGAAAACTCTTTTTAAAAGTTTTGACCCAAAACATTTTGCAAAAAGGACTGTTATTTTTGTTGAGGAAAAATCTCTTCTCGAATGTCCTTGCTTGATCAAAGATGGACTTTTATTAGGCACGTAATGTAGGCTAGGGTTCTGGGCTGCCAAAGAAAGGATATAAAGGCTCAAAAACGTGTTTGAGGGTATTTGAATCAAGGATCATCTTTTGTCATGTGAAGGATCTTATCATACCAATAGTCCTTTGCTCCATCAATCCATTCTCTTTTGATTTTGATTTGATTTGATTTTTGATTTTGCTTTGATTTATTGATTGATTTTTTTATTTTTGAATTTCTTGATTGATGAAGTGGACTCAATCACTATCGGGATGCTCCATTCAAATATTGAATGCACACCCTTTCTTTCGATGCTGATCCTTTTTCACTTTTGCCCCCCAGTGTGGAGGGTGATCCTTGATTAGGGTTTATCTGAAAAGAAATCAATTAGGCTCAAAGGGGGACAACAATGGATATTTTTCTACAAGTGAAGGGAATATGAAAGAAGGCCATTTATCACTTCAAGATTGAACATCTTCATTAAAGAGCATTCCTCGAGAAAACGAGTTTCGAAATCATTCAATTTTATCAAAATCTTCTTAAAAACCATGACTCTTTTGAAAACCATTTTGTTGGACTCCTCCAGATATTCCAAGTGCCTTTATTCATTTTCTTTTTGATTTTTTGATTATTGGGAAATCATGTCAGAAATTTGTACCACCCTTCATTGAAATGACCTTCCTAATGATGAACCTGAGCGAATTGATTTGCGCTCTTTGGATTATGCACTGCTTCTTCTGGTTGAAAAAAAATATTTGGGATATTGAAAATTATCCTGGATGATTTAAGGGACAATTGAGAAAATTGAAATTCAATCATTTTGTCCTCAAGGCATTGTGATAACATTAACAGTACGACCAAATTGCCCCTTTCAGAAGAAAACAAGACAATGGTGTTGGGTTCCAAGAGAATGGGTTTAATCTGGAATTTGAAGGAATTTTGAAGTGTGGGAGCAGTTTTAACGTCAATCGCATTGTCTCCTTAAAACCTCCTTTTTTTGAAAACATGGATTCAGTCACCTCAAAATCATTGTTTTGACCAAAACTGATTTTGAAACACCTTTTGATTAAATCACCGTCATTCTTTTACTCACAACTCGAAATCAAAGCTTTAATTACAACTGATTTTGAAGATTTTGATTAAAACTCATCATTCCTTTGCTCATAGTCCAGATGAAGGCCATCGACCCTTCCGCAAACATGCTCGATTCAGTTTTAGTGGTAAACATCAATCCATTTCAAAAGCATATGATTGATTATCTGAAGAAACCATCCCTTTATTATCATTATCCTTTAATGCAAGTTCATGCAAATATTTACAAAGAGTTCCCATATCTTCCAAATGCATGTTTGAAGGTAAATGAAAAAGGTAAGGAAAATGCCCCTGCTTGGCACCCATTTTCAAGATTTGCAGAGCTTCATAGTAGATTAACTTGTCGTCGGCTCTGTCCGTAACATCAATATCTGTGAAATTAAAAATGCTTTGAGAAATGGAATGATGTATGATAACGAATGATGTGACAATGCTCTGAGCCATGAAATGCATCTATTTTATTACAAAAACGACGAAGTGAAACAAAAGCCCACATAACTATCCTAATGCTCTTGGGCAGAAACATCAGGGATCCTAATCTGAAACCAATCTCTGCTGCTCCATTTACTCAGATAACCATCCATGTTAACCATGCTCTGATTAGAAACTCAACAACCCTACTTTGATCAATGTTTGTACTCTCTTCTTCAAACTGGTGCAATCCTCTGTCGAATGACCTTGAACATTCATATGGTATTCACATTGCACATTGGGACCATACCACATAGGATAAGGAGGTTGCATGGGTTCCACATACACTGGTTCCACAAGGCCCTGCTGGATGAGTTGATGAAGCAATTCCGTATAAGTCATAGGAATTTGGGCAAACTGGAATCTATCCTGGTGAGACATGTACCCCTTTTGTTGGTCCCTTGGAATGCTTGGTTCCGAACCAAGCGAAGATACTGGCCTTTTCCTTGATTCTCGAGGATACTCATGAGATTGGAAGCTAGGTTGAGGAACCGATTGGTATGGACAAGGATTTTGATTCACATATAAGCTTGTTGGTGGAAGTGGTGGATAAGGATAATAAGGAGGGTATGGATTATATGGCCCCGAGTGATCAAACTGTTGTCCTCTAGAGCTGACTAATGGTGCTTCTATGCCACTCTGCACGCCGATTTGATCCTTCTTCGTTTTTGCCTTTTTCCCGCTTTTAACCTTCCTTGACCTGAAATTGGCTCGATTGAGGAGGTATGAGGTATCAGTTGGTGGTTTAGGTACGAATGGGGTTCGAACAACAAGCAGAGACTTTGACTGGTTGGGATTGATTTGGTTGGGTTCGGCACTTCCTGCTTGCCCCTCACCAATACTGTCTATTGTCATGTCTTGCCATTCTGACACTGAGTGATCTTCTTGCGTTGTTTTCCCTTCAGTTCAGCTAGTTGATGCTTCATCATGTTCATCTGCTTTCGCAATTCCTCATTCTCCTTCTTCATCTGCTGGTACTCGGTTAACTACTCTCCCTCCATTGCCCCTTTTCCAATGAATCTTCCAAAAACTGGAACAAATTTCAAGAACCATCAGCAATCTGTCTATTGGGAAACAATATTGCTCTCTTATTGTATAGTGATGCTAAGGTTTAATGGGATCCATGAATGAATGCCATGGCATGATGAATGTATGCATGAGGCAAAAATGGATGTATGATGCCTTGAAAAAGTGAATTTGTACAAACAAATGGACGATTATACTAAACTCAAAGAACTTCTTCCTTCCATTGATAGAAACTGTCATTACACTATTCCATTATACTCTACTTCAAACATAGCCTTAAATTTATACAAGAGAGGCTAAAGTAACAAAAGAAAGCCCAAACAAGCTCCCCAAAAGTCCTTAGGCATAGACATCGGGATTTGAGTCGGATCAACACCACCAAACTCTCTGCTTTCTAGTTCTTGATTTTGAAATTTGGAGTACCCGTTGGCTCAAAAGTCAGCTTTCCATCTTAAATCAACTTTTGCACATCATGCCTCAGCCTTGTGCAACCTTCGGTGGAATGACCTACTGCTCCAGAATGATATTCGCAATGGGCATCACCTTTATACCATTTAGGGTAGGGTGGCTTCATGATGCTTGTGTATTGCTTGAGTCCAAGTAAGCCTCTTTGCACTAACTGAGGAAGCAATTCTGTAAAAGAGATTGGAATCGGGCTTATTGGCCTTTTCTGATTCTTCCTCGGACAAGTTGGTTGAGTGATTGATGGTGGACTTGGCATTTGAGCGGGGGCTTGAAAATTCTGCTGCGAATAAGGTGGGTACTGATGAGGAATCGGAGGATTTCCACAAGATTTAGTATTCAGAGGATATGAAGGTGCTGCAGGGTGGAGAGGTAAGGTTCATTGGTGTGCGGTACTTTGGGATTGCATCGCTCCAAAAGATTCCACCTTTGACACATAGCCCTTCAATTGCTCTACTTGCTTGGTAAATTCTTCCATCCCTTTCGCAATTATGTCCAAGTTTGGAAGCTTTTCTGTGCCTGAGGTATGCCCTGATTCTGGGTGAGTCTGTTGTGCTAATGCCCTCAAAAGAAGCTCCTTGACCCCTTCCCCATCACCAATGTTCACCGCTAGCTTAGCAACCTGCTTTTTCAGCTCATCCATGTCGGATTCCAACCTCTCTTGCCTGCCTTCCAAACGGCTTATCCTCATTTCCATAAACCTCTGATTGTTTTCCAAGTGCTGCATTCGAGCTTCCAACGAATCTCCCATACTTCAACTGTATCTGAGACTCCCTACTAAACAACTGAATCGATGCATAACAAACACTGAATAAGTGGTATTTACACATGATCCCGGTAGACAAACTTTGTTCAAAGATGTATCAACTTAAAAATGAACGTGATAATGCAAGATGGATGCATGAACGTATGTACAAATGAATATTATGCCGACTTGATAAATTGTGGAAACGTGCATGATAATGCAATATGACATGGCAACCTATATTGATAAACAAACGAATGACATGGATATGCATGATGGAATGCATGAGACTGCGAAAATGATGTCATGATATGCAAGGATGAAACCTGCAACACAAAATACGTTTATAGAAATGCAGGTGCAAAACGATAAAACAAAAGGGAAGAAACAAAAACTCGTTAGTAACTAAAAATATCGCTGAAAATCTAAAGAAGAAAAATCATGCCCCTTTTATTCTTGAATAAAAACCTTTTTATTTTCCCGAAAAATCAAAAGGACGAAAATGCCCTTGGGGCGGAAAGTCTGTCTACTGCGGATAAAGTTATTATCCACTCTACAATCTTATTTGAAAATGGTTAAAGAAATAAAGGTTAGAAGTGTCCCTTCTTTGTGTCCTATTGCACTCATCCTCACGGGTTTGGCTTTAAACAAGCTGGTTTTCTCATTTCTATATGCATGGCTTCGGTAAGACTCTAAAGGTTCCTGAATTGTCCTTACTGACGCCCACGCTAGGCTAGTAAGGCCCCCAATTTTCACCCATTATAGGCTCACTGAAAAGGGTTCAATTCGAGTGGAGGCATTTCACATAACCCATACGGGGATCTTAATTGACCCCACGAAGGTTAGCTAATCTGCCCCCGAGCTTAAGGGTATACAATTCAAGCTCCGGGTTCGAGCTGATGCATGTAATGCGAAAAGTGATGTGGTGCAGCAGGGACATACAAACCTTTACCATTACCGACATACTAAACCAAAACCCTCCAACCTAACCTGAAACTAGCAGCTGACCACCAATCAATACAACATGAAAAGCACAGTTAAGCAATAAAAGCAAGTAATAAGCAATAATAAACACTGAAAATGCAACACAATCCAAGAAAAGAACAAAAATGCAACCAATTATTATTAAGACCATAGATCTTGTTAAACTAAGTGAGGCCTGACTCTCTAAGGTCCTCAGTGGAGTCGCCAAGCTGTCGAAACGTTCGGGTCTGGGGAACCCTGCCGAAACGACGTTGGTAAGAAGGAGTCGCCACTAATCTTTTTAAAGGTGTGATTAGTCACCTAAAGGTCACTTAAGCTAAGTAAAGTCCATAGCTCGGCAATGGACCCACTAAACCTAAGGTCCGGTCTTTGTAACCTAAATCTAGGTTCGGGAGTCGATTACGCCCGGGGAAGGATTAGCACCCCCGGAGCGCCCGTCAAGTGACGGTAGATCAAAGAAAAAGGTTGCTTTTAATCCTAATCTTGATTATTATTAAAAAAAAGGGTTATAAAAGAAAATAAAACCATTTTAAAAAACCAATGTCGAGAATTCGAAGAATGTAATCGAACACCGTCGATTAATTCTATCACGATTCTCTTTCACTGTTTGCTCTCTTGTTGATCCTTTTCTCTTCGAAAAGGAAATTTTGAAAATGCTGTGACAAAATCTTTTTACCATTTGATTTTTCTAAAAAAACTTACCAATTTTATTCGTTTCCAAAATCTTCTTTTGGGATTTTACTTAAAAACGATTCCTTTTTAAAAATGCTTACCTTGAAATCTCTTGATTTGCCAATTTCTTAGTTTTGAAAATCAAATAAGAGAGCATGACTTGAAAGCCTTTTTGAAAATGCTTTTATAGTCTCTTTTAGTCTTTTTCTTTTTTGATTTTGATCTTTTCTATCTCTATATCAATGCATGTATATGCAAATGATGAATGCAAAGTCCAATTATTAAAGTCAACTCGCGTAACCCGAGCTTTTGAAAGCACTTCCCGGGATATATGCCCGGAACCCCGATGCATCCCGAAAAGAGCCGTCTCATCCTCAGAGACATTCAGTGGCCCCGAAAACTCGATCACTCACTGAATGCCCCTTCTTCGGAAGGGTTATGGTCATTAACTAAATTTAGGGAGTGGCATGATATGTAGACAGATATAATCAATGACAGATAGGTATGATATGCATGCAACTAAATTCTACTATAAATTACGAAGTTATTACAGACCGAGGCCAAATCGGGCCAATTAACAAATTTATAAATAAGAGAAATAAAATCCTACGGGCCGGACCGGGCGTACTGGGGACCTTT